>APFE030056893.1:83983-167607 GCA_000404065.3 Pinus taeda
ATATATTTTTAAAATTACAAATTATTAAAGATAAATAATGCAAAGTTGGCTCACCTGTACACGATGCGAGGATGAAGAATTGTTTAAGGAAGGATAACCTTTCAACCAATATTTAAAAACATTTTAATCCCCCATCACTTGTAATTTTAGATTGCTTGACACAATTAAGATGACTAACATAAAAAGCTGATTTGCATTATTGTAGTACTTGTTAGGTAGTTGTATTTTTGTTCTTTGACTAAATTAGTGATTCATATAAGCGATTTTTAGTTGTATTACTTATTAGCTAGTCACATATTTTAACCCTCGACTAAATTAGTGATTTATGTTAGATATTTTAGTTCGGTCACTTAAGATTTCTCATTTTTGGTAGTATTTCACATGGAAAAGCTATGGTGACTAACTTTCTTAGTCACCTAGTCACTAATTTCTCATTTTCTACTATTGTGAAATCTTGGTGTCCATATGTGCTTTATTTGTTGATGTGGTTCTTAGCTAACATGTTTATTCTTGTTTCTACTCATCATTTATTGAATATGTTCACATATCTAACACAATAACTTGTTAATGAAGTAATGGATCGAGATAATTTTGAAACAAAAACATAAGCATAGGTAAATTAAAATTGGGAATGAAATACTAATTCACACCCCCCGTTAGTATTTATAACAATTGGTACCAGAGAATGTCTCTCCAGAAGAAGCTTAACTACTTGAGAGTGGATCAATGACAATGGGAAGGAAGCATAAGAAGAAAACAACACAAAGGAATTGGTCGATCCATGAAAGAAGTGATAGTGATGTATCCAAGGTCATGGAAATATTTGAATTCATAGATAAATGACAATTAGTAGAAGAACAAGGCAATCCAAAAACAATGGATAGTAAAGTTATCTAGGATAATGGTACTCAAATCTGATCTTTAGCATTTAGTCTTTAATGGTTATAGAAAAATTCCAACATTAGGAAAAGATCTTTAGAGGAATATAAAGGAAATAAATGCAATATTTTGTAGCATACCTCATTCAGTATTAGAGAAAGTCATGCATTATGAAACCACAAGGGAAGTATGGGATAATCTGCAAGTCATCTAGAAATGAGAAGGAAAACACGTAAAGGAAGATTCCTCATTAGTTTAGCTAAAAGGAAATATTATTTATAAAGGAAATAAAGGTGTGTGAGAATATGAGAATGATAATGAAACAATATTTTTTATGCCATATGTAGTTACTAATTTAGAAGAAGGAAAGTTATAATAATTACTGAATCTTACAAGAAAATTGTCATCGTGTTTGAAAAAGGTTCACACTCTTGAGAAAAACTTGCAGGATTATGAAAATAGGCATGATGATGAATCAATGAATGTTGCAATAGTAGCATAACATTTTAAACAAAGGAAGGAGTATTGTGAAGGACTTGAACTTGAGATTATATCTCTGAAATTAGACTTGGAAAATTCAAACAGGTGAAATGCGAAGCTACTTCAGGTATTTGAAGAAAAACAAAATTAGGTGAAGGAAGATATTATTGAATTAAGAACACAAGTATCATTAGGAAGTAATATTCAAGAAGGATGAGCAAGAAGTATATTGAAAGGGAAGACCAATTTCCAAATCTAGAGGCTGAGGTAAGAATTCTAAAAATTAAGCTAGTAGAAAAAAAAAAATGTTTCAAACTCCAAGGAAGTACCAAGAAATTGGATAATATTCTTAACATTAAAAGATCCATGTTCATCAAAAAATAACCTGGATTCCATGAAAATTTTAAGGGAGAATATAGGCCATGAAATTATGCAAAGGACTTTGAGGTTAACAAAGAAAACTTTGAAAATTTTGGTCAAACATATTGATAACTATGGAAATCGAAATTTCAAGGGAAATATTTTGCTCCCAATAATAGAAACAAAAATTGATTTTCTTCTTTGAAAAATGATATTGAATGTTTTATTTGTGATAAATATGGACACAATGAAACCAATTGTAGAAGAAAATTGTTCAAATATCAAACAAATACTTATTCCATAGGAATATCATGAGCTCTGATGTACTTGAATCCCTTTCAAGGGTATTATTTTATGAAGCATAAATACTATGAAGCATGACTAATATGAAGCATGAACACTATGATTCTCTTGCTCGCTTCTCCAGTCATGCATGGTGTTATACATGTAACAAGTTTGGACATGTAGTAAAAGAATGCAAAAAAAAGACAATGAATTCATAGAATCAACAAGTTAATTCCCTCCAAAGAAAGAAGTTAGACAAGAATATGGTTATCAACAGACTTGAAAAATATGGATTCACCAACACTATTGAGAAGAAGGAGGAACAAGATGTGGGCTTTCTCTGTGCGGATTAGAAGAAGATGATTAATGGTACTTAGATAGGTGATTCTTTCATCACATGTCTGGAAATAAGAGAAAAGTTATCTCTCTCAACAAAAATAGGAATGGTAAGGTTATTCTTGGAAACAGTACACCTACACGGCTTTTAAGAATGGGTAATGTTGATTGATGTTAAGAATAGAGAAGCAACTAATGTATTATTGGTTGAAGTATTAAAGAGGAACATTCTAAGCGTAGGGAAAATAGATGATAAAGAGAATGTAATTATATTTACATTAACTTGTTACAAATTCATAAAAGAAGACAGTAGAGAAGTCATAGAAAAAGGATTTTGAAAATTAAATAAATTATATGTACTAAAGAAGAATACACACATAAATAATAGGTCTGTCTCCTCTTCTTCATATTCACATTAAAAGGAAATAGTCCCCACTACAGGTTATGTATTTGATGAAAGGATTTCACAGCAATTAGGTCCATAGGATCAGTCGTGCATGATCTAAGGGGGAGCATTACAATGATGATTACATATTTTTTATTATTATTTGAATTACAATGTATGCTTCTAACATTGCATATGTGATGCATATGATGAGATATGACGAGTTCAGGAGGAGCATCAATTATGCTTCCACCACTTCATTGTTGGTATTATGTCCTTTCACATTGGTTTATCTGATGTTAGGAAGTGATATCTTATGCATATCCTATGGATTTGTAGTGAATAATTGTGACAGATTCAAGGCGAGCTTGTCTTATGCTTCAAATGGTTAATTATTGACTCACTATGATTAGCATGAGAACATATGATATATGGTTATTGTTTTTGTTGGGAACCTTGCTTGCTAGATGTTGTTTCCATTGTGTCATGGTTAATGTTCATATATTATTGTTGATCGATATTGTTGCACTACTTATTGTTGGTTGCCATGATTATATGTGGATATGAAGATTTCAGATGCTATGTCATTTTTATTAATGGGTGATGTCCTAAATGGATTATATCTTGCACTCTATTTATTTATGGAAAAGGTTATTTGATGATTATAAAATGGGTTTTTGTTTGATATTCATGCTATACTTAATGGACATGGTTATTTCATAGTTGCATATCTTGGTTGATGATTGGTTGCTACACTACATCAGATATGTTTCTTCTCATGCCACTATCGATCATGGCTATCATGATGATAATGATTTTGGACTTGTCATACTTCTTACTCATGAACACATGGCCATATCAATATGAGAGATGAATGGGTGGTGTTATCCATACCTATGGATATACCTATGCTCTTTTTATAAAGACATGTACTTAGATTGTATATTTTTGAGAGGATCCAATATATGCTCATGGGGAGTATGGTAAATTGAGCTCCTATTTTCACATCAAAAGAACAGGCTTACAATGTTGGACATGGCGCACAGAGTTCTTCTTTTGGTTTAGTTCAACCCTACACAGTTGATGTCCAAGGGGGAGAGAGACTTGGTGCGTAGCAAAATCACTACAAGGAAAAGAACTTCTAGGGGAGGTTTTTGTGGAAGCCCCAATAAAAATAGCACAAAAACTTGTAGCGTAGGTCACTATTATAGGTGGGAGGAAGGATGTTTTAGTGACTGTCTTTTTAATAGTCTGTCTAAAATACAGAAACATGCCAATGGCTTACTATCCATACAAGCATTGATGCTGCAATAACATGGTGCACCATCAAAAACATATTTTTATAAAATAACAAAACACGGTGCTCTAAAAAAACATAACATATTTGTGCTTGAACAATCAACAACACCAGCTCCCTTCACATAGTAAAACGGCCCGTTCCATACTAGTTTGGAGAACTCCTATAGTTCTAAATTTCAGAGAAATGTGGTACTATTTTCTAACAACACCCTAGTGTGAAAATCTTAACAAAATGCCTCAAGACATCTTTTAAAAAGTACCACTAGGTGGTTGTTAAATTCTCAAAAGATAATAGTACTATAATATGAACAAAGAACCGATGCAGTACTTATTGAGGAATGCCTCGGGTCATCTCAAAAAAAGCACCGTGATATTTGTAATTAAAAATAAAAATCGGTCCTTTTGGACATATCATAAGTAGAAGAAACACACCAGAGGAGTGTGAAAGTAAAAAACCCTCTCGGCCATAATTTCCATTTTTGTAATCTAAAGTACAAGAGAGCTCTTAATCAATGGTTTCACTCTTGCCATATGCAAGCACCCTGACGTTGATGCTTCTCTCGCTCACCATCCTTTTGTACTATGCTCACTGTTTGAGTTTCCAATTTTCTCAAACTGTCCTGTTACATAGTAATTTGTCACCATTGGTCACCGTCCCTATTACCATTGTTTTCGCACATTGGAGGACACATTTATGGACCTGTGACCAGTGACACAACTTAAAAACACTTGCATTGGATTCCCCTGAGTATGAATTTCAAATTCCCTGAAGAGACCTTTTGCAGATCATCCCTAAAAAGTGCCCTTTTTCCATTAGCGCGGGTCCACAGTGTCTTACCCGCGCCAATGACTCAATTCCTCAAAAGAGGGCGCGTCCATGGATGCTTTGACATAGAGCAAATCCTGCGCCACCTAAATTTGGTTATGATTTTTAGCCAGCGCGCACTCATATGTTTTTTCCTCTTTGTTCATGGAGTTCTTTGAGGGAAAAATCTCATGGAAGTGGTCGAGTGTCATCTTTTTATCCATGACAACCAAGTTCAGTGGCTATTCAAGGATAACGCTAAATCTTTAGTAGGTGTCCTGATACAATGCATACTCCTTCCTCCTCCATCCATAAATGACTGTCCCCCTGCATTAAACCAACTAGTTTTGCTAGAGCTATTGTGAGTGCTGAGGTTATGCAGGAGTGATAGTGAGAATTGAGAACTATAGAGGGGTTATGCTGCCAAAATATTGAGAGAGAATAGGTCACTTTACAAGGCGTATTTAGTTGCTTGCCCAGTCAGAGGAGGTTCAACGTCAGAACCTTTGGTTGTAATCTTTCTCTGTTTCTACTTATTAATAGACGACTATCATTATGGTTCCACTCATGTGTCTTTTAAATGGTATTTGAGTTGTATCTTTTCTGACCGATATATAATTGCATATACTGGATTTTACGCTTGTGTTTGTATTGTTCTTTGCGTGTGCAGGTGTCTTTTCACGAGGAGCGTGGGGATTGAGACCAGCCAGAGCAAAGGAACGGAGCGGCGTTTCTTCTACAACAACTAGCGTTGGATTCCAGTTAGATCATCATGATCGATCTCCGATTTATGCAATTAGGAACCTGCTTGTAGCGTTGTGTGATTGTTGCTATACCTGTGTTGGGCTAGTGGGATTGCCTCTGTCCACAGACGGGATTTACCAGTTCAACAATTTCGCGACTCCACTGGGGAGAAGCTTCTTGTTTGTTTTTGTGTTGTTTGATTTGTAAACTGTAGACAGAGCCTGAAGAGCAGCCAGATAGCCTTCAAAACACTATTGCCATGCAATAGTGAAGTAGATCAACGCAACTTCAGTCAATCTCCAGTTTAGTTTAAAAACTGAACAATTTCAACCTTGCCTTGCATGTCAATTTTTCTCTTGTTTACTGGCCTGAATAGCTTTCTGGGTTGAAGTTCTTGTTGTTTCTTACTTGCTGCCCTTTTTAGATGCTGTAAACCAAGCCTGGAACTTCCTGTTTTGTTTTTTTTGCTTGGCAAACTTGATTAGCGCGATTTTTCTCCTGACAGTCATGTTGGTTGGCGCCTGTTGCTCTCAGACAACCCACGCCAATCTCTGTATAGCGCGAGTTGCAGTCTGACAGTCGCGCCAGACTGGTTAATTTTCTCAATTAGCTTGTTTGTCAGCCTTTTAAGCTTGGATCTGTGTCTTTTTGCATCTTTTACACCTCCTGGAAGTTTGTTGGACTGCTATCTGACTGGTTTTTCTTCTCATCCTTCAGTTGTCTGCCTCTTTCTATCGATTTAATATCTTAGCCTTTGTGGCTTTACATGTCGAGCCTTCTGTTGGATTTATGGTTTGCTGATCCAGTTGGTTTATTGGTTGTTTTCCACATTCCTCTGGTAGTTGCACAAGTTTTGCATTATATGCTGCAAGTATCCCACTTTTAGCTTGTTTATATCTTGCCTGACTTCATTGGGACTTAGATTACATAGTTCTTTGAAGGTCTTGGTGTTTTCTTTGCTTTGGTAGGTCATTTTTAATGTTTCAGATCTGGTTCTAGATTCCTTTGAGTGGATAACTTGTTTAGTGTATATCTCTTGAAATCTGTTTGAGTGCATCATACTATTTTCAAAGAAAAGAAAAAAGATTTTTGCTTTTCATTAATTAGCATTTTGTGTTAATTTTTTCTTTTAAAAAAGAAAAAGAAAAAGATTTCCTTTCTTGTTATTAGTTGCATTAGAATCTTTGTGATCATTTTGTTTGTATAAAACTCTTAAACTCTCCCGTAGATAGAGTTCATTCAATGAAACGACACAATTTTCGCATATAGTTGCATTTAGGAAATTTCAAGAGAACACATACAGTAAGACCGTAAAATGAAACTTAATCAAAGATAAACCGTAAAATGAATTCAATGAACCTAACAACGCATTGAAACGTAACGCTCACATTCTAGAGGTCTAGGTTAGAGACGTGTTCCGGCGTCTTTAAACCTGGTAGTTTATCGTTGAGTGGTCGGGTGATTCCTCCACGGTGAAACGGTAGGTGCCAGTACGGATTGTGCTCCCACGTATCGTCGAGTATATATTGGGAGACCCCTATAGGCTTGCAACCTTTGATCCATAGGAAGCTGAGTTTGCCGCCCTACAAGCCGTAATGCACTGAACACATCATTCGGGAATATTGACTGCAGTACGTGAAGTCCTTGGTGTTCTTCTGATCGCCAAGGTGTATATAGCAGTTTTACGGATTGCTTGGCAAACCTTTTACCTAGTTCTCCAGAGTAGTCACTTTTGATCCTTTTCAGACTCTCTAAAAGAAAAGGTGTAAGTGAGCAGCTTGTCACTTCGTGCTCATTAAACAATCGAAGGAGACTAGAGTCATCTTTTCGTCCTTTTCTCGACTCTTTAAAAATGAAAAGGTCAAGTCAAGTGTCTTAAAATCTATTTGCCCATGATCACATAACCCGATTAAATTTTGTTTGCGTTAGTCTGTGTAGGGACTGGTTTCGCTAGTTTCCCTAGGATTTTGTGAAGTCTCATCCTGGCGGAGCTACCAATCTCGTCTTCCGAGAGTCTGGTTATGAGTCAAATTCTCCCTATTGTTCCAAGCATACAACCGATCAGCTCTCGTGCTCCAGGCGACGAGGATTACCAATTTTATACAAACCCTATTTGGGAACCTTCTCAAAATGGTATCCCTTTTTGGGAATATACTTCTCCTCGGAAACCTTTTCCTTCCGACATGGAAAATCCATCACCTACTACTACTGACGAATCCAGCGTGCCAGGGGACGAGATTCCTAGCACAATGGAGTCTACACATGTTAGTAGGACTGCTACTACCGGGGGACTGCCTCTTGGTTATAGAGCATTGCGTGATTTTATATCATCTCCTTTTCCGACCTCTATTTGGTCACCACCCATCTTTTCAAATACGGAGCCATCGACTCCACCACCTCGCAGTACAACTGTTACTTCGGTGACAACCCCTCCAATTATATCTGTGGCTTCTTCGACGCTTATTTTTAGCCGACCTTTGTCCTCTTTATTTGCAGGCTTTGATCCTACATCTAATGTCTCACTTGGGGGGCAGTATGATCAGTATCTACCACCCTTTGGTACTGGGACGGGTCAGCTATCAATTGGAGAGCTTTCGGTGCCGCTATCCATAGATTGGGGTTCTACCTCTTATCATGGTGGTCAAGCGTCGTATGCTCAACCTGAAAAACGACACCAGAAAAATATACAAGGACAATCCTTCCAAGGAAATCCTTTTGCTTCTAGTGGTCCCTTTTTCACTCCTCATACACAACCTGTTGGTAACCCAGGCCACCCTTCCATTCAACAGGCTCAACCTGGTCTCCAGCAAGGTTCTCATACTGGACAAACTGGTCAATCGTTTGTTAATCCGAATCAACCTAACGTCCAGTATACCCAAGTTTCTGGCCAAGTGGCCCAAACAATTGGTCAACCAACTGTCCAGTATACTCAGTCTTCTGGACAAACTGGTCATCCTCAAACCCAACCATCTGGTATAATAGGACAACCCTCTACTACATATCAGCAGGGAGGCCAACCTCAGCATCAGCAGGTAGGCCAAACTTAGTATCAGCAGATGAGCCAACCTCAATACCAACAAGGTTATCCTTTCACTCAGATAACTCAAGGTTATCCATCTACTGGCACTAGTCAACTTGGCACTTGGACCCAAGTTGGATCCCAAAATCCGTCTGGTTCTCAAATGTAGGCTGGAGGTCAATCTCAAACGTTTTATCAAACTCAGCCAGGGTCTCAAACTCAATTTGGGGTCCCACCGCATTACGGTTACCAGCAACCTCAAGGCCAACCTCTGTTTGCTCCTTACCAAACTTAGCAACAGCCACATGCTACTTCTGCAGCATCGTTTGGTAACCCATATGCTGGGGGGAAAAACATAAATCCCTATGCCTAGCATACTATGGGGGCAAATCCATCAGGGCAAGGTCCTTGGGGGCCACCACCACCTGGTTGGAACCCGGGTGTTTCATCATTTCAGCAGCCTCAAATGTCATTTAATCCTCAATTACCATTTTTAGCGACTTTAGAATTACCAGATGTGTCCAAACTGACTAATGACCCTATCCTTCATAATCCTTATTGGCCTCTGGTTCCCACCAAAATTCCTGGTGATTGCCCGAAATTTGATGGTAAAGCTAATGAAGATCCGCAAGCTCATGTTATGACGTATCATCTATGGTGCTGATCTAATTCATGGCTTGATGATTCGATTCGGCTTCGCCTTTTTCAAAGGACTCTCACTGGCTCTGCCGCTAAATGGTATATTGAGCTAAATCGCGCATCCTTTCAGGATTTCAACTCATTGGCTATGGCATTTCTTACTCATTTTCAGTTGCCCATTCGTTATGAAACGGGCACGCACCTCCTCACGTCCTTACGACAATCAACCGCTACGTACATCTCTGATCACATCCATGAATGGAGACGGCGTAGATGTATGATTAAATTTTGGATTCCCGACCAGCTTCTTACGGATTGGTTCACGACTTCGTTCGTCCGTCCAATAGCTCGGGACATTGCAATGGCAGCGTGTGTTACTGAAGAGCAAGCTATCGCGCGTGCTCAATACCTTGACTTAGTTTATTCTCAGTCAGGTACATTATATGATTATTTGCCTAATGCCCCTAGACCTGGAACATCGCCAACACCTATAGTTGACGGCATTATCAGGTCTGTGAGTTCATCCTCCAAGAAAAATTCAGCAAACCCTGGGAAGCAGAAATCAAATGCTCCAAATGAAAACACTTCCCAGGTTACACCTTCTTCTAAATCTACCTCCGAGGTTAATGTCGTTCAATCAATGAAAACCGACAAAACCTCGAAGTCAAAAAAGAAAGAGAAAGGGAAAAATAAGTCGGAACAACCTAAGCAGGAACAATCTAAACCTTAATCTGAGGAGAGTGCCAAACGCAAACCCAAGTATCCTTGTCTTATCTGTGATGAGGATCACTATACCAAGGACTTCCCTCGTCAGTCTGAAGTTAGTCGTTTGTTGAAAGGCGCTCCTGGGGTTCCTGCAGTGCTTAAAGAAACCTTTCCTTCACAACAAACCCAAATGGTCGCTGACCCCTCTCAACCTCCCTCTTCCTTCGGTTCCCAAGTGTTTATGGCAGGTACGGTCCCTGTTAATATCAGTACTCGTACAAAAGATTATTCTTCTACCGGCAAGGAGCCTGAGGTTCCCCCCAGTGCTCCTCCGTTCAGTTCAAGCCCTCTCCACATCGAGAGACCTAGTACTGAAGTGCCTATTCGACCCCCTCCAAAAGGAGTACTCCGGAAATCTTCTTACAACCCAAATGCCCATGCTGCTCAGCACTATAATATCATTGAGGATTTAGCCCAGACTCCGTTGGCTATGTCCGCTTTAGAAGTTCTCCAGAGCTGCCCCTCTTAGAGGAAGTCCTTTCTATCCGCTATCGGTGGCATAGATCCGGCAAATTCGGATTTGATTATGTTTGACTTAGACCACCATACTCAGAGACTGCCTCCCCAAATTGCCTTTCTCATACAGGTTGTTATTGACAAGAAAACTATCCATCGCACAGTCATTGATGAAGGTGCTTCGACTTGCATCATGTCTGTTGCCTGTTGGAAAGCTATTGGTTCTCCAACGTTGAGTCAGTCTCCCACAACCTTGGAAGCTTTTGATGGAAGAGCCTCCCGTCCTTATGGTATTCTCCCATGTTTACCCATTTCTTTGGAAGGAAAAACGGTCGAGATGGAAGTTGAAGTCGTTGATGCCACTTTAACCTACAACCTCCTTCTCGGACGCAGCTGGATTTATGCGATGCAAGCTGTTGCTTCATCTTACTTTCGTATCATTCGCTTCCCTCACCAAGGGAGGATTATTATGGTCGACCAGTTGAATTTTTTCGCTTTCAGAAGGAACTATACCTTTTGTGGAACATACCACCAAATCATTTGAGAGTCTCGGTCACGGACTTTTTAAAGATCCTGCCCTTATGGGTGTTTTTCCAGCCTCGCCTCCTAATGTCGCTTTCGTCAATATGATCTCTACTTGTCTTGATCCATGGATCATTCCTCCCATCGACCAAGTAGATTCATGTGCCGACAAGATGCCGTTGAGTCCAGCCAAACTCAACTATGCTGAAATCGTAGCTGCATCGGCTTCTGAACTTGCTCTTTCGAGAAAAAATTTTCACACGTTCGCTCCATCCCTAGGGATTGTAGATCAAACTTCTTTGGATCCTTTACACGAAATATTCTCTTCCGATGAAGCCATTATAGAGACCATGTCTCTCGAGGAACCTCCTTGGCACGATACCCATCATCGTTCCTCGTTGCTCTCTGTCCCTCAAGATGAGCAAACTCCTATTCAACGGTTTGCTCCTTGTTTCCCATTCTGATTCCTTCAGTCACCTATTCAAGTTTACCAAACTTCTTCTGAAGGTAATATGGCAAACATTATGCAAACCCAACCCATCGACATCTCTATCAAACCCGGGATTGTCGAACACATTCATATCGGAGTCACTTGTACTCCGGCGGAGATTCAACTTTATTCGAACCTTTTTCGTGAATTTCATGACGTTTTTGCTTGGTCCTATGAGGAAATGCCTGGCATTGATCCTAGCATAGTGGTGCATGAAATCATCACGTACCCCAGTGCTAAGCCTGTTCACCAACGTTTACGTCAAGTACACCCTCGAAAGGTTGCAGCAATCAAGGCCGAAGTAGAAAAACTTCTTAAAGCTAGTTTTATTTATCCTATCCCGCTCACAGATTGGGTTTCCAATATTGTACCTGTCACTAAAAAATAGGGAACTATCTGCGTTTGTGTTGATTATCGTGATATCAATCGGGACTGTCCAAAAGATAATTTCCCCACACCATTCATTGATCAGATTATTGACGAGTGTGCGGGAAGCGAGATGTACTCTTTTATGGACGGCTTTTCTGGTTACAACCAGATTAATATTGCTCCCGCTGATCAACACAACACTGCTTTTATCTGTCCGTGGGGTACCTTTGCTTATAAGAAGCTCCCTTTCGGTCTCAAAAATGCCAGCGCTACCTTCCAATGTGCAATGTCCTACACTTTTCATGAAATCCGACACATTGTACAGCCTTACCTGGATGATCTTCCAGCTGATTCGGCTAAGTGTAAGGACCACCCTGCTCATCTTCACGAGATATTTCTTCACTGTCGACACTACCGCATCAGGCTTAATCCTCATAAGTGTGTCTTCTGCGTAGAATCAGGTCGACTTCTCGGATTTGTCGTCTCCCACGAGGGCATCCGCCTAGATCCCCTCAAAGTCGAAGCTATAGTGAATCTCCCTCCCCCTGCTACCTTACAACAATTGCAAAGATTGCAAGGAAAAGCGAACTTTTTACGTCGTTTTGTCCTGAACTATGCCGAAGTGGCTAAAGGCTTTACACGCCTGCTTAAAAAGGATGTCCCTTTTCATTGGGATGCTGTGGCTCAAGAATCTTTTGAGCGTCTCAAGGGTCTCCTTGTCTCTGCTCCATTGCTTTGCCCTCCAAATTATCATCGTGACTACATCCTATATTTAGCCGCTGCCGACACCACTATTAGCATGGTTCTTGTTCAAACTGACGACGATGACACAGAGCATGTCATTTATTATCTCAGTAGAAACCTCCTTGATACGGAAACTCGATATGCATATGTCGAGAAGTTGGCGTTAGCCGCTGTTTGCGCTGTCCTATGTTTCCGCCACTATATTCTGTTGCGTACTACTACAGTGATTTCAGATTGCAACCCCATGACATATATCTTGTCACACCAGTTGTTAGGGGGCAAATACTCTAAGTGGATTGTCATCCTCCAAGAGTTTGACTTGGAGTTTGCTACCGCCAAGTCCAAGAAATCGCTGGTCTTTGCTGAGTTAATTTTCTCTTTGCCATCTTCTTCTTCGCCATCTCACACGGAAGATCACATCCCGGATGAGACCTTGTTTCTCATCAGTACCCTTGACCCCTGGTATGGTGACATTCTTACATATTTGCAAATGTCCTCCTTCCACCCGGGTACTTCCAAAGACGCTCAACGAAGGATTCATCTTCAATCCCAACCATATCGTATCATTGGGGATACTTTATATCGCCTCGGTGCCAACTCTGTTCTCCGTCGTTGTCTTACTCACGAGGAAGCTGAGAGAGTCTTGAATGACTGCCACTCAGGTGCTTGTGGCGGTCACATGTCTGGCTATGCTACCGCTCAAAAAATTCTCCGTGCTGGCTATTTTTGGTCTTCCATCTTTAAGGATTGCATTCTTGCGGTCCGTTCCTGTTACGAGTGCCAAATTTTCCAACGGAAGATGCGGGCACCCGCTACTCCTTTGCACCTTGTTGTTACCGTCAGCCCTTTTGCCAAATGGGGCATTGATTATGTCACCTGTAACCCTCGGTCGGTCGGGGGGCATGGGTTCATCATCGTTACCGTCGATTATTTTACTAAATGGGCCGAGGCGATGCCTACTCTGAATGAAGACGGTCATACAGCGGTGCAATTTTTGTTTAATCATGTTATTTCGCGATTCGGCATCCCTCAAGCCATCGTCACTGATCACGGGAAACATTTCTGGAATCATATGATGACAGAACTGACAACCTAGTTAAGCTTAAAGCACGATAGTTATACCCCGTACTACACTCAGTCCAATGGCCAAGTTGAAGCGATCAACAAGATTTTGGTTACAATGCTTTAGTGTACCGTTGGCATACATAAGTCTAACTGGCACTTGATGTTGTTTCCTGCTTTGTGGGCTTACCGAACTTCCGTGAAGGATGCCACTGGTTTCACTCCATTTCAACTAGTTTATGGACTAGAGGCTACCCTTCCGATCGAGTGTGAAATCCCTTCATTAAAATTATCCGTCGAGCTACTTCCTAACACTACCCCGTTAGAAGAACGCCTCCTTTATCTGGAGCGTTTAGATGAGACTCGTCGCCTAGCAAATTTAGCTATCGAAACGCAGAAGAGACGAGTCAAATCTCACTTTGACCAGGTTGTTCGTCCACGTTCTTTCAATGAGGGGGACTTAGTTCTTCTGTATGATCAGGAAAACGAGAAGTTAGGACCAGGAAAGCTCGAATCCATGTGGCTAGGCCCTTATATTGTCAAGAAAGTTTTGGAAAAAGGAGCCTATGAGTTAATTGATTATGAAGGAAATCCTCTCGTGCAGCCCCGTAATGGGCTGTACTTGAAAAAGTACTATGCATAATGCTAGTACGCTTCTTTTTGTATATACATGTACTCTAGCAAGTGTGTTGTGTATGTGTGTTAGAGTTTTAATAGACTCGATTGTCGCTTGTCACTTATTGTGTTTTCCGCTTCTTGTGCAGATGTATAATACGCCTTATATTGGTTTCGCTGATGGTGCCTGTCGCAGTACTCGTAACTTATCCTCTGCGGCATGGGTGATCTATGATCCTCATGGTGAGCTGATAGATCTTCAAGATGTCTGTTTGGGTCGTACCACGAATAATGTCGCCGAATATTGTGCCGTGATCGAGCTCCTGACTGAAGCAATTAATCTTGGTATTCGGGCATTAGTGGTAAACCTGGATTCTCAACCTGTTGTCCTTCAGCTCAATAGGCATTATTCCGTCAAAGACCATCATATTTTGAGGTTGTATTTATGTGTAAGATTGTTAGAAAGGAATTTTGAGTTTATTACATATCAACATATTCCACGACAATTGAACACATTATCTGATGCATTGGCTAATCATGTATTAGATAGACATTTGCGAAATTTGTAAATAACACATCATACAAGCAAGCACATGAAAACACAATAAGAAACCATAATCATATGTATATATATATGTACGCGTCAAAATATTCACGCCTCGCGCATTACAAAAAATAATACATGTCCAAAGTCTATACAGCCGCTGACAGCGTACTCCTCAAAAATATGCAAAAATGAAAACTAGGCGTCTAAGCATGGTTATGCTCATGATAGCATGTCACTGCTCGCACCAATTGTCTCAGCAGACGATGGACATGAGTAGACACTCCCACCGTGTGCCTCTGATAAGCTCTGGGTACATCTGCCAATCTACCATAGTCTGGAATGCCTCGAGTGAGTGCCTCGAGGTTCTCCACAAGATCATCCTCACCCTCTATCTGAGGATCTACTGCGGGTTGTGCTCTGCGCACATTGTGGGGCAAGTCAGCTGGTCGCTCTGCGCCAACATCTGTATACATATATAGACGCTGTAAGAAATAGGCCTGTATTAACAAAAAAAAAATTAAATACATAAAAACATTAAAAAACAAAGAGTTCTTACCCAGCTCCTCATCCCAATCCTCTCCGTCAGGTAGAGGGAGATCAGGATCTCCGGTGAAATCCGTGCCCGCATAGGGCCAGTCCTCAATGACGATCATCTGGTGTCGTAGCCAGATAAAGAACTCGGGCTTCCAGGACATCTGTTGGCCCCCTCCTCCTCTGGGCATAAGTTCTGCCCATCGATGCAATCTCGGTTCCCTCAGCACTGAATCTTCTGCTATCCCTCTAGGTACTCGGAAAATTGGTAGCCGCTCTAGAAAGAAGGTCACAATGATCGACCCATACCCAAACTGTTTGTTTCCATCCCGCTTACACTTGGTAAGCTGTCGTTTAATGTTGGTCGTCACCGCTGAGGCCTAATCAAACACTGTTGGATGGAGACACTCGGTGGCCAGCAGCAAATGATTTTTGCTGGCCTCATGGGGTGCCTGTATCCCTGCTGCTGGGTAATGGTAAGCAAAATGACTCATAGAACCAAGCTGGGCACCGTGTTGATATCTATCTTCCTGCTGTTTACTCCAAATCGTGCATCAGGACACACTCTTGCCTTCACCTCCTCGATCTTCTCCTCAGAAGGTCGACTACCTGTCAGAATAGGACGTGCACCTCACCGTGATAAACCAGTGATAAAATAGACATCGGAAACATCCAGCTCCAATGTCTGATCCTTCAGGCGAAACACCTGATCCTCTACATCCCAAGCATCTACTATGAAGCGTAGTAGCTCAGGTTGTGCTTGTAGGTATGAAGTATGGAAGAATTTTTTCAGTCCGCAGTCTCTTAATGCATTCATTCAGTCATCATCCTCCATAGTCAGGGCATCAACTTCATTGTGCTCTCGTTCTTTCCATTCTAGCACCATTTTTAGCGAAATCCTACAACCAAAGGCGAAATTTCAATTGTTATATAATTATTGAAGCATAAATTGAAAGAATTTTGCAAATTCAACGGTCCAATTTGGTAAAAAATGGGATCACGCGGTTGGCGCAACTGTTTCTAAAACAATCGCGTTAATGGCGCAACCCCTATGGGAAAAAATCACCATTGACGCGGTCCTATGCTGGAAACCTGCGCCAATGGCGCGGCCCTAAAAATTTGCAAATCCCTTTGCAGGGAGCTGAAATATGGATAAAAACTTGAAAAAATGGAATGAAAACAAGGCTAGGGATGAGGCCTCTTACCTGTTGCCGACGGCGGCTCGAATGGTCTCCTGGATCGATCACAATCAGCAGCTGAACTTTTGCACCAAAAACCCTCCAACAGTGAACTCACAAGGTAAAAAAGTGAAAAGCAAATTTATTTTTTACTTTTTTACTATTTATGACGCTATTTTGACCTAAAAATACATTAGAAGTGATATTTTTGAGTATTTTTAGGATATTTTCATGTCGAAATGGGTTTTACGCTGTTTTTTGAATGATGACAGGGTCTAGTGCAGTTCAAACGAGCTTCTTTTTAACTTTTTCAAGCTCGGTAAAACATGAGAAAATGTTACTTATGGTCTGCTTTCAGCTCTTTTCCTGACCTTTTAAAGAGGAAAAGATCGCTGAGTTATCCCTCTTGGCTCGTTAAACATTACTAAGGGGCGGTCGTTTTAAGTTCTTTTATCAACCATTAAAATATAAAAAAGATTACCAGGTTTTTGTCGTTTCAAACTCGTTAATGATTACGAAACAACGTGATTTTGATTCCTTTTCTACTTTTCAAGTCGAAATCACTATTCATGAAAAGTACTCCTCGGTCGTAATGATCGGGCGGTTCTTTCGGGCATCATTTTATACTTTTTCGGGCCCGAGAGACACAACTCTACGAAAAAGGACCTCTGGAGTTTTCTTTTTTGTGTCTTTTTCAAACTCTCTAAACATGAAAAAGACTCCAAGTTTTACCTGTGTCAGACTCGTTAAACTGTGACGACATTGGACTCATCATTATAATGAGACTCGAGCTTCTCATCCCTAGGGCTCGTTAAACTTTTACTAGGTTGGATTCGACCGAAGGTCGAACTTGTACCACAAGCATATGCTATCCCCATCAAGCTTGTTAAAAATAATTGGGGTACTCGCCAGAAATGGCTGGGGAAAAAGAAAATTTTGGAACCGTAATTATCGTCGTGTCGGCAGTATGTCGCTCTTGAACATGGCACTTCTCTGCTTTCGTGTCAGGGTGGGGATATCTCATCTTGTTTTTTCACTGCCTCCATGGGTTTGGGTAATCCTATTGAACCTCTCATCTGCTCATTGCCTCATCATCATGACCTCTGAATTGACATCAAATACTGCCAACATCCACTGTCTTGCTGCCGATATGGTCCAAAGAAATTGACCTCTGAAAAGAAACCACCTCTGTCTGATAGTTCAAATCTTATTTCAAACACATTGTCTCTTCCCGTCTCGTGTCGATGATGTGGGAAACATTATGGCCCACCTTCGACGAAGATCACTTCCTGTCGATTTCAGCTCATTATCCAGGAAAGTGACCTAGAGACTCCCTTCTGGTACCTTGGAGCCTGAATGCCTCAATGGCAGGTTCTTCGTGTTCGACGCGAGGTTTTCATCATTGGCCTCCAAGCGGATGAATCTACAGGTGTTTGACATCGGATCATTCATTCACACGCCATAGACTGTACCTATAGTACCTTGAGGACCATTGTCATTATTGGTGGTACCTCTCGCGTCTGTTAACAACTTTCATCATTGGCTGGTAATCATACGATGTTCATGCATGTTCGACTTCAGCTCACATTTTCACATGTTTGAACTTGTACTTATGTTCGGGTCAAGGTGGAGCGCAAGACCCTGGATTGTGTCTGTTGTAATCCAGGCGTGATTTTGATACATGACTCACTCACTGGATGGCTACAACCATACCTGAGTCAATTCATTGATCCTAACCAGATGGTTGCGTCCATACTACGGATCTTGATCATCATGTACTCTTTTATGGATGGCTGCAACCATGCCACATACATTATGTATTTGAACTATCATACTATATCTCTCAATGCAGAAAACCGGCGGCAGCTATATATGTTCTTGTAAAGCACTTCACCCCTCTCTCTCTCTCGGGCTTCATGCTTTAGGGGGCATCTGTTACACAGTAATTTGTCACCGTTGGTCACCATCCCTGTTACCCTTGTTTTCGCACATTGGAGGACACATTTATGGACCTGTGACTAGTGACACAACTTAAAAACATTTGCATTGGATTCCCCTAAGTATGAATTTCAAATTCCCTGAAGACACCTTTTGCAGATCATCCCTAAAAAGTGCCCTTTTTCCATTAACGCGGGTCCACAGTGTCTTACCCGCGCCAATGACTCAGTTCCTCAAAAGAGGGCGCGTCCATGGACGCTCTGTCATAGAGAAAAGCCCGTGCCACCTAAATTTGGTTATGATTTTTAGCCAGCGCACACTCATATGTTTTTTCCTCTTTGTTCATGGAGTTCTCTGAGGGAAAAATCTCATGGAAGTGGTCGAGTGTCATCTTTTTATCCATGACAACCAAGTTCAGTGGCTATTCAGGGATAATGCTAAAACTTTAGTAGGTGTCCTGATACAATGCATACTCCTTCCTCCTCCATCTATAAATGATTGTCCCCCTGCATTAAACCAACCAGTTTTGCTAGAGCTATTATGAGTGCTGAGATTATGCTGGAGTGATAGTGAGAATTGAGAACTATAGAGGGGTTATGCTGCCAAAATATTGAGAGAGAAGAGGTCACTTTGCAAGGCGTATTTAGTTGCTTGCCCAGTCAGAGGAGGTTCAACGTCAGAACCTTTGGTTGTAATCTTTCTCTGTTTCTACTTATTAATAGACGACTATCATTATGGTTCCACTCATGTGTCTTTTAAATGGTATTTGATTTGTATCTTTTCTGACCGATATATAATTGCATATATTGGATTTTACGCTTGTGTTTGTATCAGTCTTTGTGTGTGCAGGTTTTTTTTCACGAGGAGCGTGGGGATTGTGACCAGCCAGAGCAAAGGAATGGGAGCGGCGTTTCTTCTACAACAACTAGCGTTGGATTCGAGGTAGATCATCATGATCGATCTCTGATTTACGCAATTAGGAACCTGCTTGTAGCGTTGTGTGATTGTTGCTAGACCCGTGTTGGGCTAGTGGGATCGCCTCTGTCTGCAGAGGGGATTTACCAGTTCAACACGTCCTAAAATTTGTTTTCTCCATTATGTGTCCACAATGCCTCCCTGCCGATAACATTTCTAGGTAATATCTATGTTTCTTTGTAATTTAATTTATTAGCATATTAGAATTGTAAATTAGGCTAAATTTACCACTGTTTTACAATTTTTTCTTTTCATCATGTGGTGTGTCCGACACATTTGGCTTGCAACGATAGTGTGCACCCTATAAATTTACAAGGTGCACCACATATCAGTGTGTGAACATAATGCACCACCATTGTCATAATGCATTTTGTAAACTAAATCACACCAAGAATGATGTGACAGATTGTACAATGGTTAATTGACTCGGTAAGTTTTAATTTACCAAACGCGCTAAAATTTTATATTTAGAAATATATCCATAGCTCGACGTGTTCAATAACGTGAAAGTTCCGTACCAGTACATAAGGGTTATTTGTGTGCACTGATGCACAATTTTCCTGCATCATTGTCAAAAGTTAAAATTTTAAACCAGAAATGGTGTGTCATACTTATTTGCACAGTGTTAGTGTTGTGATTATAGTTAAACGCACATCAGTTCCAGTGCATGGTTGTGTTATGTTTGTATTGACAATTTTTTTGGTTTATTTTTCATTAAAATGTATGTTTCCATATTTATACATAGATGTTTCATTTAATAAAAACAAATTGTATTTTATGTATGAGGCCAGTGGATTTACATGTCAATTATGTAGCAAAGATGTTAGAAAAGGGAGCAATAGTAGGAGAGGAGTAGTAGGCAAAACAATACAATATGATCCAAACATGGTAGGCCAAAGAGAGTGAGAGGAATTTATACCCTCACCCTATTACTACAATGAACCAAATGCTCTTGAGGAATGTAGACCTCCTAAATTACTATGAGGAAGCTACATCGATTAAGGCACACTTTGTTTTTGGTGCATTAGATTCGCCCATGGAATGTCTAGGGGTAGGTTTTCTATGTCATTCATAGGGCATGGTATAGACCTACTGAGGAAGAAATGTTCTTTGTCACTGGCCTATCCTTGAGAGGGGTGATTATTTCTAGTTCCCTAATGTCCCACATTGGGTTGCAGCTAAGAGTTAGCTTGCATACAATGTGATATTTCTGGCCTCGTGCGATCCATCCATAAAATGTTTAGGCTTGAGGTGGAAAGCTACGAATTTCATATTTTTTTGTAGAGTAGGCTAGGTTTCTCTCATTATTAGTTACTACCATTTCACATTATAGTGATGATGGGAAGTGCATTAGTTGCCCTCTTTTGTATTATGTTGATTTTTTAATTCAAATTCCATGTTTCATTAGATGATCTTCCATTTTTATACTTAGTTTGGTATGGATTTAGATAGATGTCATTCATTGAGAGATGGGAGGGAGGCCTTCCCTTTTGCTTCTGATATTTTTTGTTTATTTTTTGAGAGGTTTCTAGAGACAAGGATTAAATTTGTCTGCCACTCTCCCAGGCCAGTCACTAAGGTCGGGATGCAAATGTGGAGAAAGATGATGCCCAAGAGGGGCCTATTAGAGTTTCCAGCGAGGCTTTCTCGCAAGGCACTGACACTACTAGCCAGTGAGGATCACTATGTATTTATCACGTTGGCATTTTCATATGTGAGTATTGATTGGAGAGGGTGTCCCAACATCTTCTCATAGCAGTTAAGCCTCCAAATGATAAAGGTAATATTATTGTTTTCTTTAAATTAACCAGCTAGTTTAATTTTCTTGTTTCAATGAATTAGAATAAAATTTATTCCAACATGCTATCCAACTTGTTTTATTAAATTATTTAATGAAATTGTCTAATTATTTATCTGTACCATATATTTTGTAGATAATGACACATTCGATGGGGACGCTCCTCCTCCCCCACTGGATGTCAAAGGAGATGAGGAGATGGATGAGGCCCAAGAGGGTGAGGTACATCCTTAGGAGGATGTGGGAATTTGAGGATGTAGGCCTCGTCTACAAGTTTAGATGGACTATTGAGACACATTGGTCAAATTGTTTATTGATGCAAAAGTCGACCATGTGAGGCCTCGAGATATCACCAGGGATCCTAGTTTCATGTCTCTGTACAAGGACTATCCAAATGATATGATGTCTCTTGTCTAGCATATCATCATATCTTGTAGGGTACTGATAGCGATGAGGGATGCAACGTATCATCATGTAATACCATATACGTCAAATGATGGTGGTGATGATGATGATCAGGGTTATTATCATGGTGATCATGATTCTTCTGATAGTACCACCCCATAAGGTCATGGCCCTTAAGGTATCATTGATCCTTCTAGTGGTACAAATCCACATTTTCTACATGATTACAAGATGAGCAAGATAGAGGATGTGCCTCATATTTCTCCTGACATATCAACATACCAGTCTCCTCCTCCTCCACCTCAGACTTCACAAGACTATGTTTAAGGTGTAGACGGAGTTGAGAATCCATCGTCTTCTACTTATGCATGACAACTACCTCCTTCTCCACCTCAGCTGAGGCTTTGTAGATGTTGATCATGTACTAGTTGATCATTCATCGTCTTCTACTATAGACCAACCTCGCACTATGTCTATTATATCAAATATTTAATTGCACTTATTTGAATTGATGTAGTTATTTGAATTTTGTGTGTGTGTGTGTGTGTGTGTATTCTTGTTCATGTTTATGTCGTTAATTTATATGTTGGCATTAATCTGTATGTTGTTAGATCATGTTAGATATGTTAATTTAATGTGCTTGCAAATAGACGTGTATGTGAATATAACACTTATTTGACATGAAATTTATATTAATTTTAGGATCTGTGTGGTGATGATGTTATATTGGAATTTTTTTGTTTTGTTAAATGTGATCATGATGATGATGCCCTCTTAGATTACTATATTTTTGTGCTAGCTAAAGGTGTTTATATGTGCTAGACATGTATATAATTAGATTATGGTAGTGAATTTCAATGCGTATCTTAGATGACGTTTATAATTGTTAGATGGTTATCATCATGATGTTTATTTTTATGAAATAATATTTATTATAGATTATATATTGGCAAGCTTACATCAAACTTTTATACAAGAAATTACATGAAAAAGGACCTACTTGAAAAAAAGGCAAAGATATTTCTATAAATTACAATGTAAGTATGGTTGCAACTATGATTGTAAAATTAGGTTGGTATAATATATATGCAGTTGACATTGAAATATTTTATTTATAATTCATGTTCTCCACATTAAAGTGTTAAAATATGCCTCGTCATAATATTTTCCTATATGTATACATTTAATTATTTTTAATTAATATATTTTGTAAAATATTATATATATCAAATCCATGTTAAACATTGAAAAATTTACAAATATGCCCCATACATTGAATTAGAAAACAAACTATTAATGGAATAAGAATTATCTCAATCTTTCTCACTAAAGTGAAGAGATATAAGAATTCATGTGAAGTTACTTGTAGTTCGAGATTTTTTCTATTGGAAGTTCTCCCTTAAAGAGGCCAATGAATTTATTTCTAGTAATAAAGATTAACAATTTGATGTTATTTCAGTTCTTTATTATCTATTGTACTAGTTTAAATTTAACTCTGTTTAATAATAAATATAAGTCAAATAATGAAAAAATGATAATAAATTTGATTTAAACTTTTGACAAATAATATATTTGAGTATCTGATGAGCCCCAGAATTGGGTAATTTATTGGGCTCATTTTGCCTAACTTGTCTTCGTTAATCCACCATTTTTCATAGTTTATTCATGTTTATTGAGTATATTTATGTTAGTTGAATGAATGAGGATAGTCACTTGACCAAGAAGGCTAACACGTGATTATTGCGGATTTTTGGACAAATTTTGGACCAAGGCCAAGCAATTATTAGCCAGATGACAGCCAAGCATGATGGAACAACGGTGAGGATTCGAAGGAAGAGTGTCTCCTAAATTAAATGGCCCTTTCCTCAAAATCTCCTCCGTCAGCTCGGAGTTCAGCAGGCCACCGAAAAGGATTCCCAAGGGCAGTCGAGCAGTTTTGTGTAGAGTGACTGATCACTGGCAGTTGGAGCAGTCGAGCCCCTTGAGTTAAGGAGGGATGTTGGGGACCCTCATAGTGCATAAATAGGAAGGCTTCCAACCTTCGTAGGTTACTTTTTGAACAATTTTATTTTGCACAATAGTGTTGTTATTTTTCAACTCATTTTGTAGCTGCTGTTGTACAAATTTCTTTGTGACATGGTTATTTTTTAGTAATGGAAAGTAGCTTTATTTGGCATCAGTTATGATTTTCTCTTAGGAGCCTATAACTCTTGGGGTTGGGCCCAACCCAAGTGCAAAGGCTTCCTTTATGTACTGTTATTCGTTTTGAGTATCTTTGCAAAATAATTCCTCTTAAGTAGATTAGAATCTTGTTTCGTTACCTAGATCATTATTGATGATTAAAAAGGTGTTTCATGTTCAGATTGATTTGATAGGTTAATAGCAGAGAAGATCTTTAGAAAAACATTATCAAACACCTCTAATATCACCTCTCTCTCAGTGGGACCATGAGCTGGGACCAAGGTGACCTTGCTACCACCAAAAACATTGTCTTTGCTTCATCATGCAATTATTAGTGTTAGGTTATCATTTGCAGAAGTTGATACCAGTTGCAGTTACATGATCAGGTCCATGATTTCTTAGTTGCATAGTTATTTCACATGATTTCGTTGAAAATAAACTTCTGTTCATTTTCTTTGCTGCTATCTAGGTCAGATTAGGTTAATGTAACTAGGTCCTTGATTTTCCAAGTCTTTGTTTGTTCAGTTTGAGAAATAATTTGCAGAGCACCTGTAATACTTCTCTATATGCCCGTACTCCATCAATTCCACCTACTCCATCCTCTAACTCGGAGTCTTGCCTTACGTTTGCCACATTCGCTTGCTTTGTCCTAATTTCCATATTTTTGTGCAACATTTCTCTACCCCTCCTTGAACAAATCCAACCATCCTCACCACTCCTCAGCTCCATCCACCAAGTCCCAGACCTCCTCACACCCTTATCTCATCTCCATATGAACTTCTTAACCTTTCTTCCTCCATCAACCCTCCAAAATCCCCTTTCTGAACATCCTGTAGAAATTACAGAACATCCTGTAGAACCCCTGCGGACTTCCTATAGAAGCTCACGAAAGCGGTTTCTTGATAGCCAAACTCTATGAAACTCTCTGGAAGGGTGCTAGGGACCCCTTAAGCCCTCTTCAAACCTTCCCAACCTCTTGCAAACATTTCCTCTCGCCAGTCCACCTCTGCACAATCAAAAACAGTTAAAGGACATGCATGATAAATCTGACAACCTATTCAAAAATACAAAAAGATGTTTTCTTTAGATTGTACTATAGAAGTAGCTTAGAAACATGCATTTTACCTTCCTATAAGTCAATGGCATCTCATTTAGTAACTTTCATCCTCTTTCTTGCATCAGTAGGCTTAGCTGGTAAAATTACGGTTTGCTAGGGTTTGCATTTCCTTTCAGCTTTTCAGTTTCTTTCTGTAAGTAGGTTAGCTTCCTTTGAGTTAGCTTCCATCCATCAGTTAAAAAAATTCTTCTCAGAGTGCATAGAAGTTGGCTTAAGCTCCTAGCAGACTTGTGCCGGCTGACCAAGTGATAGCCGCGACAAAAGCTAGTACTTGTGCATACAACACCGTCGCTTCCAAGTTTGTTACAAGCTACCGGGTTGATAAAAGTAAAGAAGGGAGTCCTAGGAGTTGCAACATTATTGCTGCAATACTGGAGCCCACCATATTTTTGGCGTCGTTGCCGGGGAAGCGTCAAAGTATTTGTGATTGCTGCTTTTCTTTTATTTTCCGCTACAACCTTCTGCTAAGTAGTTTATTTCATTTCCATTCTGCAATTTCATTTCCGCAAAAGTAGACTAGACATTTCCCGCTTTCATAGATTAGCATTTCAATTCCGCAATTTCAATTCTAGAAGCGTAGATTAGCATTTCAATTTTGCAAGCATAGATTAACATTTCATTCTTGCAATTTCATTTCAGCAAAATAGATTAGTCCTTTCCTACTTTCATTCCAATTCCGCATTTTCATTTCAGCAAGATAGATTTTAGTTCGTTGTAGTTCCATCTATTTCAGTTTTGTAGGTACAAGCAGAAAAAAGAAAAAGAAACCAAAAATATTTCATTTGATGCCTCGTAGGAACAGAGACAATACCGAAAAATTCTTACCCAACACCCCCACCGCATCACTGAGTCACCCTTCTGTCTTTTTTGGTGGTAGTGATCCAGAAGAACCTATAGGTGAACCTCTAGAGATATACGAAGATCTTATAACAGAAGAAGAGCGAGAGAACATTCCTCTTCAGACCATGGCTGAACATAGAAACCGTATAGGAGATGACAAGAGAATAGAAGGTGCCTTTCCCATCCGAGAGACCAATGGAACATAAAAATGAAAAACATAAGTCCCTCAGCCTTACCTCACTTCCATGGATTGACCACTGAAGACCCTGATACCTTCCTATTTGAGTTTGTTGTCCTTTGTCGAACTTATGACTATGCCGAGGATGAGCAAAAGTTGAAACTCTTTCCTTCTACCCTCAAGGATACAACACTATGCTGGTTCATGGGGTTACCTGGAAACAGTATCACCACTTGGGCTCAGATGCAACAAGCCTTTAACAACAAATACTGGGACTGCTATAGGTCAAAAGAAACAACGGGAGAGATCTTTCGGATGACCATGGGAAATGATCAGTCTTTAGAAGACTACGAGGAAAGGTTCCAACTTAGTTATAAACAGGCTAGGTGCACACTTGACCGTGAATCTCGGAAGTTGGTTCTACTCTAAGGAGTCCCTGAAGACCTTCTAGATACCCTCCATTCTCTAGCTGGAGGAGACATCTACCAACTACCTTATGAGGACATAAAGACTACGTTTAGAAACCATTCTAGGGCAGCCCGGAAAAGAGGTAGGGGGAATCCAATTTCAGCTAGTACCACCTTCTCCAAGCATGAGTTTGCTAATCAGATGGAAGACCTCAAAAGTGAGATGAGACAGACCATTGCCATGCAACTGTATACTTTCCGAATCCAACAGAAGAAAGAGGAATTTGAGAGGGCTTTGGCCATTTTCTGTCCCAGATGTACGACGAAGCACCCTAAGAATGAGTTTCCATTGAACTCGGTAGAGGTATGTTTTGTTTGTGATGAAGACCACCCCATGAACCAATGCCCAACCTTACCCAGATTTAAAGCCATGTACCAAGGGACTGAGGCATCCACTGAACCACTCTACTTCCTCAACCAAAGGAGGCCGCATGGGTCTAGACCTTACCAACAGGGGATGTAAGGGACATCCCAAGTTTATTATAGCCCCAACCAATCCTCTCATATACCTTCTTGGGGTCCCCCTACTCATCCATCCTGGTCCGCATCTCCTTCGTGGTCTTATCCATCTCAATACCATACTCATCCTACTGCTCATTCATTTTCCTAACATGTCCATCCACAACCTCAGTGGAATGCACCCCAGCCGGGGTGGAGGCCCCAATACAACTCTCTTCCCACCATTCTGCCGCCACCACCTGCTCAACCACAACCATTACCTCCTGCTCCTCCAAGATAACCCCAAATTTCTGCTCAATCGAACTCGAACCCCAACAAAAGACAGGCCTAGCAAGTATACACTGGGGAGACAACATGACCTACCTATGCTGTGGAGATCTAGGATATCAACTTACGATCTGGGAAGGTCCTTCCATACCACCAACCTCCTCCCCTGGAAGATGAGGAAGAAAAACAGAAAAGTGAACCCAAAGCTATTCCACCCTTTCCTGAGCGACTAACAGTAACCACGCAACCAAACCCAGAGGAGACTGAACTTTTGGGAGAACTTAAGCAGTTGTGTATGAAAATACCACTTCTCCAGGCCATAAAAGATGTACCAATATACAACAAATTGATCAAGGAGAAGTGATTCAGGAACCTAGGCATGCACAAGAGAGATGCCCCGACTATCAATGTTATAGGACAATTGTCCGATCTAATGTTGGGGCAAGTAATCTGTCCAAAATATTTGAACCCTAGGAGTCCTATAGTTGATGTCCACATCAATGGCACCATAATCCCCCACACCTTGATTGATCTAGGGGCTGCCATTAATGTGATGATCAGGGATGCTATGCTTAAACTCAACCTTCAAAGTTCCTTAAGAAGGACCTCGACAGTATTGCAGTTAGCAGACCGCTCCACCGTGACTCCCGGAGGGATTATGGAAGATGTCCTGGTCTCTGTTGACTCTTGGGAGTATCCTGCGGACTTCTTGGTCCTTTAGCCAAAGGAAAAACTCACTGGATACCCCCTCATTTTGGGAAGGCCTTGGTTAGCTACTGTGGATGCTTACATCTATTGTCGAGCTGGAAGCGTGACCATCAAGAATGGGCCTATGTCTGAACAGATAGTCCTATACCCTCCTGCCCAACCTCTAATAGAACATGACTTACCACTTTGGTTGTAAGAGGGAGATGAGGATGAGGTCTACTCTGCACCTTTGTGCACAGTAGAAGCCACCAAGGGAGGCCCTCAAACTGAGGATGACTTGATTGAGAATTTGATTCAAAATCCACCTCCCGGTGCACTATCATTAGAGGAGTTGGTGGAGGGTACCCAAGCCAACGCTTTAGTGGACCTCTGTGTGGATAATCCGACCTCTCCTAGAGTTAAGAATGTGGAATTTGGCCCTGAAAGAACCTGAAAGATCAGCTCCTCCTTATCTCCCTCCCAGGAGAAGGAGCTGTGTAGCGTATTGAACAATCATTTGGATGCTTTCACTTGGAGCTATAAGGAGATGGAAGGAGTCCACCCTTCGGTCTATACCTGTTAAACACACATGCGTAGCAGAGGAATATTCAAGATAAAACATGAAAGTACAGTTTTTATTAACAAATGATTTACGTTTATAGTACATGTTGTGACCATTGGGTTTCACATCCCAAGGTCTCTTGGACTCCTTTTGTCCATTCAACTTCCACTCTAACCCATTGAGGATTAGGTGTCCAACATTCCCCCCCTTAATCCGAAGGGTTATGTATGAGTCCAAGAAGAGAGATGTAATACAAAATGTGCAAAAATGCATGGTAGCACTAGGCTGAATGTGCTGTCTGAAATGTTGGTATAAAGGGCGGTGGTTTAATGATGACCACCAACACTAGAACGCTTAGTGCAGTTCCCAAAACTCTTACAAAACTGGCAAGAAGCTGAAGTCTTCTGTTAGAGGAAGTGCTCCTATTGTTTTCAAGAGGGAAATCTTCAACCATGAAAGGGAGGTCTCACCTCGCATAAAAGGGAGAAATTCAACCTGAAATGGGAAGTCTCAACCCGTGATGGTTTAAGGATGAATAACAACTCTGGAATGCTTAATGCAATTCCTGGAACTCTTCCAAAACTGGTAGGAAGCTGGAGTCTTCTCCTAGAGGAAGTGTTCTCAATTTTGTTCTTGGAATTCTTCCGAAACTGGCAAGAAGTTGAAGTCTTCTGCTAGAGGAAGTGTCCCAGATTACCAAACGAAGGCATGTTCATGAGCATCTTTGGCTCTGGCATCTTGTGGCTCAGGATCGCTTGATGTGAATTTGAAGCTTGTAGATGACCATCATTTCTCCCTTGTCAGATACAAGGTTAGATGATGGAGAAAACTCAACTACAAGACTATTCAATACTCTGGAACAAGTTTTGACTCGTGTTTGGAATATCTTCTTGGCTGTTGATACCCACTTCCAAGAAGTTATCCATCCAAGATGAATCTTTGTTCTTGTAGGACGTTTATTTCTGAAGCATTTGATTGAAGAATGGGTGGTTTTATGACATTGCTTACATGGATGAAGATCAAAACAGTGATCTTTCAGATGGCCAACTCGGTCATAGTGTTGGCATTTTACAAACTGTTGTTGTTGTTGTTGTTGTGGAAGAGGAGCAGAGTCTGTAATAGCTGAAGCTGAACTATCATGAGGAGCAGGTGAACTGTCATGAATGAATCCGGCACTCTGAAACTGAATGGGCTTGGCATAGTCTGGAATATGAAAGGACAAGTCCTTGTCATATCCAAGACCAGTTCTGTGTTTGTTGTGGACAAGTTGTTCCGAAGGTCTGATGATGGGCTTAGGCAGTGCAGACTATGTTTCTGCATCTGCATGTACAACTGTTGCTTTATTGGGTACTAAATCTGAATCAACTTCAACAATATTGACTTTCTCTTTATGGGAGTCTGTTTCAATCTTCTGAATATAAATAGGTTCAGAATGATGACTTGTCTATTTTAATTCTTCTTGCTGTAGCTGAGATTCGAGTTGCAAAAAGTCAATTTTCTCTTGTACATTTTGTAGATAGACCTGAATGTCTGTGAGAGAAACTTTGCTGACTTTTAATGTATCATGATTAGTAGACAATATGAGATTTTTGAGGAACTCTAATACTTCACTGATTCTAGCCATTTTTTTTTCAATGTCAGATTTTACACCTTAAAAAAATTCATCCCAACTACTACTCAATGTAGAAAAGTAATACCCACTCACAGTACACAGAAATATCCTTTATAAATGTCAGCAAATGATCAGTGTGTAACATAAAAGATTACAGTCAGCCCACCAAACTCTTTATGTAGTAGTGGAATCAAGGAATCAATGTACTATAATGAGTTTTAAATACAATGCTACACTGGAGCAGTAACAACTGCAAACTTGTTTGGATCCTTCAAATACTCCTTCACTTTCAAATCAGAAATGATGGCTATCAAAACTTCAACAATTATAACACCATGTTATGTACAGGACTTGAATGCTCATATGCTTTGACTGGGGTATGAATTGATATTCTCTGATCTTGCCACTTTCTGGCAATGAAGATAAGCAATGAGAGTAAATTCCAGCAAGGACTTTTAGACCCAGAATGTTGCTCCAACACTTGCTCAGGTCATAGGCATTGGAATGAGTCTCTAGCACGTTGAAACAATAGTGCTAGACCTCCTTACATGTCCAAATACTTAGCAAACTGTATAGTGTTGATCCTCTGGCTTAAATTAGTCAATAGTATAGTGTTTCATGGCCCCCACAATGTCAGAATAAACTCCACGCAGAAGGGTATCACAGCTACGTTCAACAGAGGTGGTGCATTCCTTGTTGTTGGTTCATGTAAATATATAATATGTTGGACAAATACTTATGGAAGAACCTCAAAATGTTAATTTGATATCAAATTTAGAGCCAACGAGCTTAAGTCATATTAATAATACCAGTGATCCTTCATAAATGTGCACCAAATATCTAGTGTTCAATAACTCTATTCAATGTACATACCAGGACTTCAGCTCAAAGACTTATCCTCCAACCAACAAACAACAACGATTGTAATGTATTCACAATCCACTACATATGCATAACAGTTCACTCATGACCAGCATATAAAATTAAATAGAACAACCACCAGACATCCACAAGATTAAAACAAAAGGATCCATGACCACCAGGACAAATCTTAAACCGTGGTTACACATGCTATTTTTTATTTTTTTTTTCTTTGCAAGTAAAGCACAACCCCCTGCCCTTAGTCGCGATGCGGAAATTAGGCCCCTATTCTCAAATCCAACAGTCAACAAAAACATTGAACAACAACCTTAAACATAATGTGACAATGAGCTACTAAAGTCATTGAAAGAAGAACTCAGCTTCCGAGTGCCTGAATTGTGTATACCTCTTTGCTGGTGACGGATTAGCTCGAAGCACAGTAAAATGGCTACAATATGAGGTCTATTGATGCACAGTTCTCAAGATTGTTTTTGTGGCAAATTGTTGACTCCTCTATGTGGTGATAATTCAAAATTCTAATGAATCAATAAACACTTATACCCCACTATATAATGCTTCTTCAACGCTCATGTGAAGAATAAGAACAAGGAACCAATCCTTTGTAAGAAGACTTGGTCACAAAAGCTAGAACAAATACAAAATGTTAACTCTTTCCTTTTGGGATGAAATCCTCATCCTTCACTAAAGTTAGCTAGAAGTTAGTTTCCTCTTGCAAAACAAATAATTCAAGTCCAAGTGACTTCCAATAGCTACAGCAATGATACCAACATATTGAATATGCTACCACACAGATGCATCATTGAGCGTAATTTCATTTCCAGTTCTTGAAATGAGTAGCACAGAAAACTATGCATGGTTTGAGTTATGATTAATTTCTATAAGCATTCGTTGAGAACTTTAAGGTTTGACTCTACTTAGAAAGAGACAATTACCATAAGCAAGATGTGCTAGCACAAAATGAAGAATGCTCTCCAACATATTTTGAAATGAGTTTACTGAACTCTACTAATCAAGAACCAAGAACATTCACCAAGCCATAACCCGGATGGAGACCATTACAGGAGATGAACATTTATGAAGGAGCCTTAACCGAGCATGAAGCATTAATATATACCTGTATTCAAAGATCAACCGATAAGCTCAAGCCTTCAGCTCATGACCCATAATCTCAAGCCTTAAGCTCATGGATGCATATCATTAATCATCGGCATTTCCTTTGATTGAAATAACGTATACTAACCAGACTAGCATCTTCCTCCTTCCTTCCCTATTGGACGAGCTTCAAAACAGCGTGACAGCATGACAACGTTCAAAATAGCATGACAACATTTCAAATGTATACATCGTTGAAAACAACGTGACAACGTTTCAAATGTATCGGTGTTGCTTTCAACTATTTGAAAGAATATTAGAACATGCCAGCGTTAAAAGCTTTGCTGTAATGACTGCCGGCTTTCGGAAAGTATTTCCGCACCATGGAGGCACCAGAGCAATCGCTGGGGCGAACAAAAATACTGTTGTTACTGGAAATAATACAGCACATCTCCACACATCAACAACACATCCATCGATCAAAGTAGACAGAAACTGCCTTAAATGTAAGCCAGAGTATAGAGCAGGCGTGGAGCTGAATATGATGAGGAGTTTCGAAGAAAACTGCACAGGGTTATCGCCTACGACAAGGAAGAAAAAAGTCGAAACAGGCTTTGGGCAGCGCTACTTTCAGCATATCAAGAGTTCAACAATGATATCAATGTCAATACGTAGTCTTAATATGAAACCAACATTTAAAATGCGTACATCGTTGATAGAAAACTTTTTTTCATTGAAATATTCCTTAAAACCATGGAAATCTCATTCCAACATGACTCTCTGTAATGGAATCTCTAAAAAAATAGAGTACAAGGCCAAAAACTGATAAATGGCCATCTACTAATACACAACGTTCATAGGAGTTGCTCTGATAGACCATGAGACCATGGTTGTGCAGAGGCTTGACGTTCAAGTGAATGCACAGTGCTTCTGAAACATTTATGAAACCATTCCAGAATAGCTTGGATAGCGCTAGTAGTGTTAGGCAGAGGAACGTTTCATCGTTCAAGTGAATATGGTAGACAGGGCACAGGTCTATATAAAAGGAATATGGTAGACATGGGTCAGAGATGTCAGTCAACAGCGGATTTCAGGTAGAAAATTCTCAGGAGGTAGCGCATGCAGTGTCAGGAGAAACTAATTATATGGAGGAGCAGCGCAGGCAATGTTAGGAGTATGGAAGTGCTTCTATATGGAGAGCAGACACCAACAACGGTATTAACAGGTTGCAGCTAAAATTTAGCTGAAGAAATATTCATGAAAAAATATTCATGAAGTTCATGGTAGCAATAAACTGCACAGAAAGGCCATAAAACAAATGGCTCAAATTAATTATGCAGGGCAGGAATACGCCTACTCTGATACCATGTTAAACACACATGGGAAGCAGAGGAATATTAAAGATAAAACATGAAAGTACAATTTTTATTAACAAATGATTTACATTTATAGGACATGTTGTGACCATTGGGTTTCACATCCCAAAGTCTCTTGGACTCCTTTTGTTCATTCAGCTTCCACACTAACCCATTGAGGATAAGGTGTCCAACAGTACCCATCGCATTTACATTAAAGAGGATTGTAAACCAGTTAGGCAGGCTCAGAGGAGAATGAATCCAGCCCTTAAAGACATCATCAAAGAAGAATTGCAAATGTTGTTGGATGTAGGATTCATCTACCCCATCTCTGACAGTGAGTGGGTCTCACCTCTAGTGCTTGTGCCCAAGAAAAATGGGAAGTGGAGAATCTGTGTAGATTACCGAGAACTTAACAAAGCCACCAAGAAGGACCATTTCCCTCTTCCTTTCATAGATCAAGTGCTGGATGGACTAGCAGGGAAGAAGTTCTTCTCTTTCCTAGATGGGTTCAGTGGGTATAATTAGATCCAAATTAGGCTGGAAGACCAAGATAAGATCACCTTCACTTGCCCATGGGGTACCTTTGCCTACCGGATCCTTCTCTTTAGGTTATGCAATGCTCCTGCCACTTTCCAGAGAACAGTATTAAGCATCTTTGTTGAACTGGTTCACGATTCAGTGGAAATCTATATGGATGACTTTACTCCTTATGGGTCCAACTTACAAGAAGCATTGACTAACCTGGGAAAAGTTTTAACCAAGTGCATTGAGATGAACCTGTCCCTCAGTCCCGAAAAATGTGAATTCCTAATGACTGAAGGGACCGTGCTAGGTCATACAATTTCTCAGCAAGGATTACAGGTGAATCCTAACAAGATCACTATCATCCAAAAGGTTCCACCTCCTCAAAAGGTCAGAGATGTTCGGAGTTTTCTAGGATTGGCAGGATATTATAGAAGATTCATTAAAGATTTCAGCAAGCTAGCCTCACCATTATTTACCCTCTTAGGGAAAGATGTTGAGTTTAAATGGACTAACGACTGCCAAGGGGCTCTGGATGAGTTGAAAGATAAGCTGGTGTCTGCCCTGATCTTGAGAGGTCCAAACTGGGCCCTACCTTTCCACATCAACACCGATGCCTCGAATAAAGCCATAGGGGCAGTCTTAGGACAAGTTAAGGAGAAACTACCATATGCCATATACTTTGTTAGCAAAAACTTATCCAAGGAAGAAATGAACTATACTCTAATCGAGAAAGAGTTCCTGGCCGTAGTCCATTCCTTAAACAAGTTCAGACAATACATCACTAGTTATCAAACATTCGTACACACTGATCATGCTGCGATTAGATATTTAATGAACAAGCCTGATGTAAATGCTCGTATCATTAGATGGTTACTTTTGTTGCAGCAATTTGATTTGACTATTGTCGACAAGCCAGGTAAGGAAAATGTTGTTGTTGACTTCCTGTCTAGATTGGATTTGCCTGCAGGTGAAGAAGGGACAGTGGATGACCAGATGCCATATGAACACCTGTTTTCTATCTCAGTACTCTCTCCATGGTTTGCTGATATAGAAAATTACTTGGTCTCAACACAGTTCCCTCTGCATCTATCCTCAAAGGAGAAGAGCAGAATTGTGAGGAAGAGTTCCCCATTCACCTGGATCGGGGGAAACCTATTTAAACTTAGCCTAGATCAGATCTTGAGGCATTGTGTTAGGGACGAGGAAGTCTTTGACATCCTCCTAACCTGTCATGATGAGCCCTGTGGAGGCCACTTTGCAGCAAAAAGGAGTGCCTTCAAAATTCTATAGGCAGGCTACTATTGACCTACTCTTCATCAAGATGTAAGAAGATACATCAACTAGTGTGACCGATGTCAGAGGATGGGGAAACCAACTCCAAGGGATGAAATGCCCCTCCAACTTCAAGTGACCTTCGAGCCATTTGAGAAGTGGGGCATGGATTTTGTGGGTCCTATCAACCCCCCTTCAAAGCAAAGGTCTAACGTCATTGTGTGCACCGACTACCTAACAAAGTGGGTAGAAACAAAGGCAATCAAGGCAGTGAGAGAAGAAAAAGTGGCCGAGTTTTTAAGGGAAAATATCTTCTACAAGTTTGGTTACCCAAGAGAGTTAGTCATTGATCAGGGAAGCCAGTTCACCTCTAACCTGATTGAAGACCTACTCGCTCATCACAAGATCAAGCACAGGACTTCCACCCCGTATCATCCACAAGAAAATGGGCAGGTGGTAGTCACTAATAAAGCGTTGGAAGAGATTTTGACTAAGGTGATGAGTAGCAGCAGAAAGGATTGAGCAGATTTCCTGGTTGAGGCCACCCGGGCCTACAACACCACTTGGAAAACTACAACAAGTTTCACACCTTATGAACTAGTCTACGAGAAGAAAGCTTTATTGTCCATAGAGTTCGAGTACAACACATTGAGGGTGGCAGCTCAGCTGGACTTAGATCTCAGGCATGCTCAATATGAAAGATTACTGCAACTGAATGGATTAGATGAATAGAGAATGCAGGCCCTCCTCCATTCAGAAGTAGTTCAACTCCAGAGGAAGATATGGCGTGACTGGCACCTTAATGAAAAGCAATTACAGCCAGGAGATTGGGCGCTGTTGTATGACTCAAGATACAAGGATTTCAAAGGGAAGTTGAGGACAAGATGGTTAGGACCATATACGGTGGAAAAATGCAATGACAATGGCTCAGTCCTTATCAGGACCATTGATGAAGAAGCCATCCCCATGCTTGTCAATGGGCATTAATTGAAAATCTACAGGAAACCTCTTTAGAGGCAGGAGTTCATTGAAGCCTTGGACAAATAAGTGTTGGTAGTGGAGCAAGGCCCTATCTCTATTCCACCCACACTTTGATCAAAAAAAAAAAAAGTAATAAAAAGATCCTTGGGTGAAAACCTCTTCGAGGCACCCAGGGCAGACAGTGAGGGTGAAAACCTCATGGAGGCACCCCAGCTGTATCTCAAAAAAAATTGAATAAAAATATCCCTAGGTGAAAACCTCTTTGAGGCGCTCAGGGCTGATAGTGGTGGTGAAAACCTCATGGAGGCACCCCAGCTGTCTCTGTCAAAAAAAAAAGAAGGGAAAAAAACAGGCCTAATCTCTGTGAAATAATTGCAGGTTGCAGGAATACATTGCAGGTAAGGAGGTTCACGCAAAAATTGAGGATAGGGGTCTATCCAGGCTACAGGACATCCCTACACACACACAGATAATATATATATATATATATATATAATATATTATTATATATTGTGTGTGTGTGGTGTATGTGTTACAATTCAAAGGTGCGGTATGAAGTTAAACCAATAAAGAAAGAGAATGTAATTATCAATTTGTTGCACCCAATAATTATGTTTAACATGTCCTCTTCAACATGTAGGTAATGACTAGAAACATCATATTTCTTTCTGACTTAATTAGCAACCGAACTATATGGAATTTCATTGGCATATTTTCTTTTAAGTGATTAGGATAAGGCATGATTATACCATTCAACCATTTCAATTCTTTCCTCTCATTGTCCCATTTCCTCCTCTTATCTTTGTACAATGCGACCAATGGTTATGTCGCTGCCATATTGTAAAGAATGAATTTGTTGATGGCTTCAATTTTTGAAATCACTAATGATCAAATCAAACTCATATATATATATATATATATATAATATATATATATATATATATATATATATATATATATAAATATATATATATATATATATATATATTATATATAGTCAGAATTTGCATTAACATGAAAGATTCAATGTGAATAGTTCATTGTGGTATTGTTTGAAAAATGATAAGCCTACAATTACTCTTTATAATGCACCTCCTTCCACTCATGTTGAGAAACTCCCATCCTCTTTTGTCTTCATCCCTTTCATCGTCCCAAATTCCTACACCCAGTTTGTTGTCAGTTTTCTTGATGTACTCATCAGTACAATAGAAAGACTCATATGATATATACCCCTCTTCCATAAACCCCTCAGGTTTTTCCATTAAAAAAAAAACCTTAATTTTTTCATGTACCTCTCTAAGGAGAACATTTAATGACAAGAAACAAACCCAACTAATTCAAACTCCTCTACTAGGTGAATTAGAAGATGAACCTAAAAGTACATGAAGCACGTCAAAAACTCCTTCTCAAGCATACAAACAATGTTAATTATCTCTTGATGCCATTGTGGAATTCTAGACATATGAATCTCCTTTGATGTGATCCAACATAAAAATGTATATAATTTAGATATGGCACGTCATAGGCCTTGGGGGAAGTCATGACTCACAAACCCATGAACAAGTAGAGGATAATGACACTACACAGTAAATAGTACATTAAGAAAAACTTAACTATAAAATATTGCATTATATAGAAATAAAATAAATAATAAAATCATGTTTTTCACATACATACTCTTAGAAGGTCCAAATGGTCATGTGATCTCAACCCTGAAAAACAATATTTGAGAGTGAAGAAGAATTGTAATGAAGACCCATATAAAGAAGGCAACCTCATAGTCACTATAACTTTTGTTTCCAAAGAAATATCATCTTCCTTTAAAATCCACGGGACATTACCTTATTTGAAACACCAAGAGGGACTATCCTCTCAATTTGCTTGTCTTGGTCAATGTTTCTTTTTAGTTTTTGAAGAAATAAGCTCTCTCATAACATCCAATGTGTCAATTTATTTCAATGATATGTTCCTCCATAAAAATGATGAAATAGTTTAAAATATATGCATGGGGTGTAGTAAGTTGGAAACCTTAAGATGCTTCCAATATGGGAGCTCATAAAAGATAAATTTCCTTTTCATCGCACTAGGAAATTTCTCAACGTAGGTTTCAAGGAATTATGGATCATCGAACATATGCTCCCCATTTTAATTGAACATTTATGCAAACTCCTTCTCCTTCCCTCTCTCACATTCTCCAAGCCATTCAACTGGTGTCATTATTGCAGGCCTTTGGTTCTCTCTAGTTTACCATTGGAAGTAGTTATTTCTCTTATGTAAGGTTGTTCTTCTAGGAGGAATACCCTGGAGTAGTCATAGATTGGATTTCATAAGTGGTCGATCCACCTAGCCTTCAAAGAAGGTCCACAACATTTACATGCATGATACCCTTTTGTTACAAGACCTGTGAAGTTATTGTATACGGGCTAACATGTTACCAACCACAATGTTGAGATACTATTTTGTTGATGTTCTTGTCTTTTGTATGTTGTTTTTCAGTCATTTGTTTATGTTAATTTGTACATGAAATTTACATAAAAACACTCAAAAAATCATGATAAAACTTGCAATTAACCTCATGAATCCATAAGCACTTTTACATATTCTGAAGAGGAATTTAGCACAAAAAAGCTAATTTTCCCATTCTGATCATCCTGTATCATATTGGGGGTTGGAAAGAGTGACCACTGATTGGAAGTGTAGATAGGAAATTTCTGATGTGAATATGGGGGGTTTAGCAGGGATCGGAGGATTGGGAATATCAAAGATCAACGATATGAGGATATCGAAGTATCAGGGATGTGAGGATATTGTAATATATACAATGTCATTTATCGAAGGATGGACGAAAAAGAAACATTAGAGGATGAGGGGTTTGAGACATCAGAGTATTTACAGTGACGTTCACATTGAAAACTTTGATATTTAGAAGCTTCGATAATGCTACGTGGCAATCTTGTGGGGGAAAGCCTTTATTATTATACTTGCAAAGAAGCACTTTACTACTTTTAGACACAAAATATTTGAAAACTTTAATTGGGGAAGGTTTTATCGCAACTTATCCTATGGGTACATGTTACAATATTTAAAATATTCTGATAAAGTTCTATCGATAATATATTTTAAACAAAAGCATATGGGTAGCTTTTTGGAATATTTCTTATGGGCCTAAGCTCTTTGGAAATATAAAACTAATATTGTCTTATTTGATTAAAACTAAGGGATTTTATACTAAATAAAAGGGTCCCCCATTATTTATTAGTTATACTATTAACCTTAATGGGGTGGGGTTGTGTAGTAGTACAATAGGGCATAAACCATGATTCTGGCAAAATACAAATAGCTAACAACAACAATGTAAAACTGCCTAAAAAGGGTAAATTTTTCAGAGTTCCTAGCTGCCTTCCCATCAGCCTTGGATGCTTCAATAAGATTCTTGATTCACCAAACAATTGGAAAAATGATTGCACAATATTAGGTAATATCTATAAGAAAAACTTCCTTCTTCCATGTAAATCGATATTTTGTAGAAGATCTAGTCTCAGCAATAAATATGCTCAGAATGTTAGAAAAAATTGCAATGTGATCATGATCATATGAACATTTTTCTATCTTTCTTGAAGATAAGGCTTCGAGAAGGACCAACCTATACCTATAAGAACTATTACAGTGAAGAGAAAGATTCCCTTAGAAAACCCAAAGACATAGAAGGCAATATCCCACCCATGGGCGGTTCCTATCCTCTTAACATACAATTAATCCTTGGCTACACAAATCATATTTAGTGATCTGAACAAGAGTAATGCACGCATAAGAACATGAATTATATGTATTGTGGCCCTCTATTTTACGCAAACATAAATCCAAACCCCAAGGAAAACCACATACAACACAAAGAAACAAAAGTAATGTGAGGGCGATTGGATCTAACCTGCATGAAGGAAATCCTTTACATTTCCCTCCAAGTTAGAAATTTTGTTGTGGACATTCTTTGAAACTCGGTACCGAGTATGACAATTTTCAAAAAAGAGACTATACTCATTGACATCTACAACAAGGTATGAGTTATTATATTTATTGTCTGCATGCAGCTCTTTGAAGTTGAACAACAACATCATGTAATGATTGTCGAGGAAAAAAATTTTTGGTATTCTCTAATTCTACCAGAACCTACACCAAATATTCAACTAATAATAAGAAAAAACCCATTGTGCAGAGACCTGGATCAGAGCCTTGGGGGTGTTCTCACCCATGCCACATATTTTAGAAATATTTCAACATGCCCTGTGTGAGTGAACCCAATTTTTTCAAACATAATCATGGCTTAGAATTCAAATCCATTCTAGAGTCCCTGATCTCTACAGGGAAAATGGGTAGTATGCTAATCGAAATTGTTGCTACCACCTGGACATAGATGCACAACAGAGTGGGGAATTTGATCTTTCCCTTGGCTGGAACACCTAATTCCGGACCCATATCTAAGCATGGGAGAAAAATCCCACAGGGAATCAAGACTTATGGAACATTCTGAAGTGAGCTGAAGACATGGGAATTCTTAAATTGCAAGTAAGCAAGTCAAAGCGGGAGGGAATATAAAGTCATAGGAATCTTACATGGATGGAACAAATATTGATTGTTCATAAGGGAAAAAGGTAGTGAATTTTCTCGGCTAGGGTTATAAGATGATAACAGTTTAACTAACCCACCTCGTACTTCGAATCCAAGCATGCATCTCCCTCAAAATCAATTTATGAACCAGTTTACTAGAAACTACATGAAATATTGATTATATATATCAACTAATTTAATTGGCTTATTGGATTGGTTCTATACTGAACCACCAAGTTTGATATGGAACGAGTCACTGAACTAGTTCAGGGGTTAGACCACCCTCTTTTAGGGTAAAACTGGGAGAAATGACTGATTCTGGTTCTGGTTCTGGTTTGGCTGGTTTTGAAACCCCGTGTACTTTGAAATAGATTTGATCATTTTAGGTAATTTCCTTGGACTTTTTACATTAGATTCTGAGAACTTTGAGTTGAGTTGAAATTGACATTTGGTAATAATTATGTTTTGCGGAGTTTATGTTTGGATTATGTTTCCCTTTTTGGTCAGTGGTCTTGGTTTTTAGAAGAGAGTTTAGTCTTCATGTGAAAATGATAAGAATATAGAGCCCAAGTAATACTATTTATTGCAATAGTTTATCTGAGTGTGTTCATGAACTTATAATTTTACTTGTTTATCTTATGTTGCAATTCAATTCTTTCCTTTGTCCATTAGAGTTATGAAAATAAATAATAGTTTACATACAAGTAGCTAAGAGGATTACCAATAATCTAGGTGATTATGTAGTTATTAGTAGACTTGAGAGTGTTGAGACCATTGAATTTTAAGAAAACTTATTGTAACCATGTTATGTGCTTAAGTCTGCAGTGACGAACCCACTACAGTCACAACATGGAGCATAAAAGAGGGTAAGGAGAAAGAGGAAAAAATCAATAACTTCCCCAAAAATGTGCAACTTGGATGTAGATGATAGAAGCATAAATGAGTTTGGGATGTTGGCTTCTCTTTAAGATCATGCTTAAGAACATGTAGGTTCAAATAATAGCAGGGCCACTTTTAAATAATTTTTTGGGGTCGCATGCCAAATTGAAGAGATATTATCAGTTCTAGAACATGATTGGGATGTTTCTTTTATTTTTAGTTCATGAGACAATAAGGTGAAGGGTGAGGAGATGAAATTATGTGACAAAGCCAGCCTTCTCAACCAAAAAATGGGGCATCCAAAAATAGTGCAAAAGAGTGTTCCAAGACATTAAGGTTATGAATACTATGAAAGAAGCAGAGCAGGCTGACTGGATGAAGAAATATTCCTTTAAGGAATTCAAAAGGATGACAAAAATTGCTTCAAATCAACATATAAAAGTCACAGGGCTTACAAGGTACATTTTCATGTAGTTAAATTTATCTTTTGTTTATTTTAATTTCAGTTGTATAACATGTATATCATCATCAAATATTATCTCCAAAGTATAAAATCCTTGACTCATTCAAATGATTTGACAATGTCATCAAATATTAATTTTTATAAATGTTGAGTTTGATGGGTTTGTCATGGGGCTAACATTTCTATCTAGTTTACAACAAAGTGAAGAGAAAGTGGTGGCACAAAGACCTACAAAAATAGATAACGTAGTTAAGCACCATGGCTTTTTGATGTATGAGAGTGAGAGTCTTGCATATAGATAGGTGGAAACACATATGAATGACTGTAGAGAAATGGTTGAGGAAAACAAGGTAGGGCCACTAAAATAAGTGGTTGAGGAAAAGAGGTTAGGGCCACTACTGAAGACATAATCATCTAGGTGTATGAATTGTGGAACCCTCTTATGTCATCATGTTAATGTCAAAACATCATTTATTTTCCCCTAATTATTTATTAAAATAGAAAGTGAAACATATTGTAGTTATACAATTCAAACTTCATATGTTATAATGTATGTTCATTGTTTGAGTGTTTTCCTTTTTGTATATTACAAGGCTTCTTAATTACATTCCTTGTTCATGTAGAATTTTTGTTTCTCTATATTGTATGCATGTTTGTGTTTTTGATCTGTGAAACTTTTCCCTCCATGCAGGATAACATTGTATGTCCTTTTGGGAGCAAAATACCTCAGTGAAATGAATTAGTACACAAAGAGCGTTACCGCAAAGCATTGGACCGCCTACTGGAAACAAATAATTTTCCAAAAGTCACTGGATGTGTATGCCCTACCGCTTGTGAAGGTTTGTTTGTAATAGGAATAATTGAAAATCTAGTATCTATTAGAAGTATTCAATATTCCATCATTGATAAAGGTTTATAAGAAGGTTAGATGGTTCCACATCCACCTAATAAAAGGGAATGATATGTGTCTTTCCTTTATAATTCTTAATGTCATTCTTATGTTGCTTATCATTTTGAAAATAATCTGTCTATTTTCTATGATGTGGTGAACTGATGTTGATATGGATGGGTCATTAGGTATATAAAGAAACTTGTTATAGTGGGTAGTGGGCCAGCTAATCTGGCTATTGCTGATCAATTTAAAAAATCTCATGGGCACTATGTCACTCTTTATGAATGTGTTGATTGAATTGGAGGTCTGATGATGTATGGAGTTCCTAATATATAAAAGAAAAACTTGATTTTAGCCAACAACTTGTTGATCTAATGGTAGAGGAAGGTTTTAATTTTGTTATGAACGCTAATGTTGGAGTCGAGTGTCTTTTCTCTTTGGAGAGGCTTCACACTTAAAATGATGTTCTTCTTTTGCATGTGGTGCAAAAAAACTAGGGTACACTTCCTATTTTTTATTTCAATCAGATTTTCCCACAGGAGTCGACGCCCTTTATTAATATATATTTATAATATATATATATAGAAATATTGTAGTGGATTCCTATCCCTGGATGTGAATTAATGGGATATACTTTCTATTGAGTTCCTTAATTCAAATACCATGAGTTTGTAGATAATGATTGCGAGAACAGAAATATTATTTTTACAAAAGGGGAAAGGGAGGTTGTCATTAGAGGAGGAGACATTGGAACTGATTATATAGAAACAACCATATGACATGGATGTGGCAATTTTTTGAATTTGGAGCTCCTTCCACAACCCTCGAATTCTCGTGCTCTTGGAAATATTTAGCCTCAGGTTTGTCTTGATTCATATTCAACTAAATAAAAATTGGTTATCTATTAGTTTCTAGTATGTTGTATCCTAGTATAGTTCCATGATTATGGGTGTTTGTTCACTTTTTTGTAGTGGCCTAAGGTTTTCCAAGTAGATTACAGTAAACAGGAAAATATTACAACGCTTCTAAAGATCCCAAGTCATATGAAGTGTTTAAGAAAAGGTTTATAGATAATGACAATGAAAATGATAAAGAGCTTGAATTCATCAAGGTCAAATGGGAAGAATATGAGTTGAAAGTCTCGGTTGAAAGAGACGGAGGGCATAAAGGATATTATAGAAGAAACACTTGTTTTCTTAGCAATGGGATTTCTTGGATAGAATAAGTGAGATATATTTTTTTAAGCATCAAAGTTGCTGCCAAGGTGATATAAAACTTTATTTTTGTATTGATAAGCACAATGTAAAAATTCAGGTCCAATCCAAATTTAGTCAAAAACATTCATTGCTAGACTATGCTTTCTTCTTTGGAAAATTGAGTAATTCAGTGATATTGCAACCTTCCCAATTAATAGCCTTGAATACACATATTTTCAACATTTATATTATGTGTCTAAAAGATTCTAGACATACAAAACAGATTTTTGTAGAATTTCTTCATTTACCTCCTCACTCTAATTTCACTTTTTTATTTGGTTTGACAGATTATTGCAAAGAAGCTTGATATGTAAAGGGATAACAAGTCAAATTTCAAAGCCAGGTTTGATGATTTTGCAACAAGTGTTAATGGTGTTTTTGTTGTTGGTGACTGTAGACATGGATAATCACTAGTTATTTTGGCCATTGCTAAAGAAAGACCAACAATTGCCCATATAAATAAATTTATGATCAACATGAGTTGATCAAAACTTGTGGATATAGTGGAGGACAAGGGTAAATGCCCAATGTTCACATTCAAAACATAAGTCTCCCCTCGGAAAATTGTTGTATAAACTCATAATCCCAAGAAAAATCAAAACAACATGCTGAACAGGGCACTCACATGCCTTGTTATTGAACTTGTGAAACAGATCAAAGTTCGAGTACTCTACTTCGAGTGTCTCACATTGTTATTTATTAATAATAACAAGGAGGGTATTTTGGAATCATTAACTTCCTAGTCCAAGGTGTTTGTGATGGAAGAAGGGTCTATACTAGACATTTCAGTCCCAATGGACATTTCATCATTTGCATTTATATCCCATTTTTTTCCTATGTACACTGGCAATGAAATTGACATTTGAAATCCATAATTATTCCCTTATAGGAGCAAAAATGTTGTTTCCTAGTCCTTTCTCTTGACATGGGACCTAAATTTTCTCTTAGGATTATGGTGATGGATGTTTAGTGGTGAAGTAGAAGAAATGAATCTTTGAGTGTATGGAGGTCATTGATAGGAGAAATTTAGAAAAATTATTTAAAAATGGATAACTTCCTTGTTTGAATGACAGATCCAAGAATGACTCCAGATATGCATGAACATAACTAGTAGTCCTACAAAATGGTGCAAGATTGGTTTTTTGTTTTCTTAGTAACTTTCTTATAAAAAGTATAGGATTGAAGATGCATGCATTTCAATATTGTTGTCTTTGGGTTCCTGGATCGCAAAATAAGAACATTTCTTTGTACCTAATGTTTCTTCCTTGTTTGCTATGGGACTTAAAGCGAAGGAAAATTTGCAAAGAGCATAACTTTGTAGGCTGAAATTAGCATGCCATAACTCAAAGATTTTGATACAGGTAAATATTATGGTCTAGATGTAATGTTTCAAAGTTTCAAGCTATAAATGATCTTATAGTTTTAAATATTTTGTTTTAAATGAAATATGCCCATCTCGAAATTTCTTTTGAAGATGGTATTAATTGAATTAATTGCTTTGTATTTTTCAACAAGATGATACCTTTGGTGGAGACATTGATACAACTTTCTAAATGTGGTGCTTCTAAACCTGCACAAGGACTAGAGGGAATGTATGCTATGATTCTTGTAGCTAATATTTGGCTCTGGATAAAAAAGCTAGTTAGTGACATATTGGTCATACAAGGTCTTTCCTTTGTATCCATAAAATGAAGAGGAAAATAGTCACCCATGTTCATGGGATCGATGGATGTAAATTAACTATACAATATATTACAAATAATAGAAAGATGTCAATATGTGGATTTTTTTCTTATATCAATGTGACAATGGTTTGTTGTACTAAGGAGGTCCTATTTGGTTTGTCGCTACCATGTGAAATCACAAGCAAACTCTAATGTATCAAGGGTTACAATAATTGTTGAATTTACTTAGAAGTTGGTTCCTATGATTGGAAGTCATAGTAACATACCCTTTTGAAGAGTTTACTATATCATATCTCCATTATCTACCTTTGTATAAATTATGTCTATCACTTATGTAGTCATATGCTTTGCATCTTATCAATATGGGTGCATCTTATAGATGTAAAATATATGAGGCATTCTCCATTCTCCAACCCTATATTGATTTTTCATGTTTTCGCCCTTGATGCAAACAAGCATTGATCCCATGTGATCATCTACTTTCTTCTCCATGATAGTGTTGTTATAGAATGTATGATGCATTCATGCATGCTTATGTATGTTTTCTTGCATACGAGAGAGAGAGATAGAGAGATGTGAACATTGGTATTTGTTTCTTTCAAGAGTTGCATGACTACCATGGTTCCATGTCTACGTTGGGAGTGGAATAGAGAAGTAGCTACCAAAGTGGTATTCTAATAAAGGGGTGCATCTCAATCATTTAACATTATTTTTGTGCCATATCAGTTTCGAGGTTATGATTACCTTATGGAAATGGCAAAGATTGGATGTTATAAGTTTGTAGTAGTTTCGGGTCCTCCTCTAATAAATGCTATTTGCAAATGAATTTGATCTCTTTATAGATTTGAAGTCATCATTGCAATTGCACTGATTAATATATTACTGACTACGTAGTTTGCCTATGAATTTTGATATTATAGGTATACAGATTATTCTTAGCATTGAGGTGGTAAAAGTTGAAATTTCCATCAAAACATATAAATTTCAAATATGCTACTTTGATCATTGTAACAAGTTCCACTATAAGTTCTATTTTTATTTATATATATTTTTCAATAGGTTAATAATAAGAAATTGTTATACACTTTTTAAAATAATATTTTTATTAAAATTATCTATGTAGGACCAATTTCTTTTCAGCTTACTTATCTTTCTATTTAATTAATTAAATTTCTTACTTGATATATTATTCTTCTAAAATTTTATATTAATTAATTTTATCTTTTTATTAAACTTATTATAACAAGAGTCAGGTGATGGAAATGTGCAATAAATAAAAACCATTAACATTACCACAACATGGCTATTGGTTATTATCTGCTGTTTTTTCCTTCGATTTGTTTTCACAAGTTATCAATATTTTGAGTTTTTTAGCACGTAACATAGTTGGCATGTTGTGCCTAAGCGTTTCCTAAAAGTTGAATACTAAGTTCCTAAGGTGTTATTTTTTATGGTGATGCTTTATTTTACTTTTTTATACATGTTATCTAGCCACATAATGACTACTATTTCCCAACTGAAGAAAACATTTTCAAGTTTCTTTCTTTTCTAGGGGAAAATGAGATTAACATCGCTGATGTTGAGGTAAATGTCATATAAAAATTTTATAGTCTACTGTAATTTATATTCTAGTATTCATCATATTTCATGTCTTATACTCTCCATTGTATCTTCTTTCATTTTCAGAAGCGGAAATCAATATTTATGGTAAGAAGTAGGAATTCAAGAAAGAGGAGAACAATAACACTACAACAACAAATGCAAAAAGAGAGAGAGAAGAGAACCGGTCTATTGATACCCTTAGAGCCAATATCTTGCATGAGACACACACATACAGGATGATGGTCAAGTCTTTCGGTTTGGTGAATTCACTTGCAATGCCATGGAAACACAATGATAATGTTTTGAAGTGATGAAACAATATTTGATGTGTAAATTGTAGTCCAACCAATATTGAGTTGGAAACTGGTATTGTAATGCTTGATATTTCATATAATGTAATTTGTGGTTGAAATTATTTATAGTTGTACTTGATATTATTTAGTATTGTAATTAATATATGTAACTTTGCATTTTTATATCATATGAATATGCGCATTGTATGACATTTTTTTTAATTTAGTCACAAAATTATACCAATTAATTTATGTTGATTATTACTGAAAACATAAAATCAAACTAAAAATACTAAATTACTAGTTTATATTGATTAATGACGAACACAAATAAAATGAATATACAATGGCTAAATTAGTTTCTTATAATGATTATTAACGAAAGTAAATGAAATGAATATAAATTACTAGATTAATCATTTATATAATGAATATAAAACTACCGAAAAAAGATAAACGACTACTGTAAATGATAAATTTGAACGCCTATCCAGCGAACAACCCTTGGAGTTTTGAGAATTTAGTTGTTGTGCTATCAAGTGGGTATGGACCTTATGAATTTGGAGGCTTTGAGAGAAAGTTTAGTGTTTGAGACATTGTGGAAGGTGATGTAGGACTTCTAGAATAGAATTATGTTTACAACCAAGGAAGCTGCATAGAGTCCTACACTGTGGGTGGGGGATGCTCCAGAAATTCCAAAATCACGTGAGATGCCGAGGCCAAAAAAGGATCCCTAGGTAGCAAAACCAATCTGCATGTCGCCGTGAAATTCGTGGTTTTGTAAACTATCTATGGAAGACAAGGTCAAGACTATTAATCCCGAGAAAAATGATAAGGAGGAGGATCTTCAAGCTTTCATAGAAGAGATCGAGGCAAATGAAGAAATGGAGGAAGATATTCAGCCAGTGTGTGTTGCAGCAAAACTGCAGAAGTATGTCCCTCCGCGGAGAGGCAAAGAAAAAGTAACCAAGGATTTGGATGCTATTAAGAGTGCACTCCAAACCCCGCTCCTCCAATATGGAATTCTGTTTAAAGGTTTGGTTCTGGGCCGCATGCCCACAATGAAATTTAAAGATTGGGACCTCGCAGACATAAAAAATTTCCCACATTTAGAGACTAGTAAACTCATGAAACAGAGAAAGAGGGGTCAGTTATAGTGCCAAAGTCATGCAAATGGCTGTGTGGTGTGGAGAAGGTCAGGCTACTCCACCTACAATAAATTCCACACTTTCATTGGGCACCGATCATTATCTTTATCATCAGGCAAATGCTTTTCTTGGGACACGATGGGTACTTGTGGCTGGAGGAGCGTATTCCCATCACGATGGATCTTATTCACAATATTTCTTGGCTTCCTTGTATGGGAAGGGACCCTGCAGAAATAGTCGGCAAAAGCCAAGCTTTGGCGCTCACAGAGGCCATGATGAAGAAATACAAGTTGGAAAAGAAGCAGAGAGGCTACGTAATTAGTAGCATTCAACACAAACGGGTGCACGTAGCCACCTAGTTGTTGGCTAGGAAGGTGATGAGAAAATGTCGCGGCAACGAGGTACCAGTGACGGTCATTGCACTTGCCAAAAAATGGGCACAGGGGGTCCAATTCAACTGAACCGAATTCCTCTATGAGGAATTCCTAACCAATTGCAAAGAAGCTCAGGAGCAGAGCAAGCCTTCTACTACACGTGATTGCTCCTTTCTATCTTATTAGTGACAGGGGAACTGCCTGAGGACAGTCAGTTCCCTCCTCTTCAACAGGACCTGCCAGAGGTGACAAAATACGCATCATTCTGGGCAACAAAGAACACCACGTGAATTCGTGAGAACAAGATCTTCTGGGTGCTCATGGATGTGAGTGTCCAAATGTGGATCAACAAAAGCTCACGCCTATCCCCCACAATGTATGACATTCTATGGAACTTTGTAGACTTAAAGGCATATATGCACAATGCGTATATCAAGGTGTGTAAGGATCTGCTGTAGACTTGAACCAAACTTCCTTTCATCACGATTGATGATGTCATTTTTTCTATGCTCGACTCATGGCCACCGAAGTCACGCGCTCCTGATCTAGTGGCGCACAATGAGATAGCGATATAAAAACAAAAAGATGCGACCAAACTATTGGCATAGCAGAAGCGCAACGAGCAGTTGGCAAAGGAGGGAAGGGCTTCCCATGAGGTAGCAAAGGGCACCACAGAGCATACCAAGGCCACCCAAAAAGCAATAGCAACATTGGCAACCGGGGCCACCAGAACGTAGGAGGAAAGAGGCCTGGACCTGACCATAGGATAGGGGACAGATGACACAGTGGAAGGTGTGGACCCAAGCATGAAATCTACACAACTAAAATGGTCACGCAGTACGAAAAAAATAAGGCTACAGAAGAAGACCAAGGCTTCCAAACTAGATGGTGAACCTATTACACTGAAAAAAGGTGACCTATACGACATCGATGATACAGTTCACGAGGTCACCAGGGAAGCGCTCCAGGAAGCAATGTCAGAGAATCAGAATGTGTTAGAGACCCTCAGGGTGTAGATGTAGCAACTTCAGGTGCAACCCCAAAAGAGGGAACAATAGTCATCTACGCTGCCGTATGTACATCGATAATGGAGTAGTTGTTGCGAGCCAAAATGGCTAACACCATCGCACTATTGGAAGGAGCACTGACAGCGAACAGCATGGAGGACAGAGCCACGGTGGGCCAAATCAAGGGACTTGGCCTAAACTTGGTTGCCCTTCCACGGGATATATTATACCAGCTACAAGACGAAGTGATGGGAGAACTTTGTGCTAAACAAGTACGCACCATAGAAATGCTCACTGAACAACGAATCAACATCGAGCAGCTTAGTCTACAATGTGATGAAGCACTAGTGTGGAATCAACAGCTGGAACAAATAGTAGAGGAAGTATGTCACTGTGCCCTAGAGCTAAAAATTGCGAAAGACCTACTAGTAGGAGTGCGAATTCACAGATTGGCTATTGGATACCACGAGGCAAATGAGGAACCAAGGAGGATACAGCTCGACCTTAACCTTTAGATTGTCGAACTACGATTAAAGGCATGGTCATCCATGCCCCCAAAAGTTAGGGAACAACGTGCTAACACTATCAAAAAGGGGTTGGAGGAAATAGGACACGCAATCTAGGACTTTGCTATAATGTTGGAAGAATCCCTATCGATTCTCACGTCCTTAAAGGAGGACCCCACCATACAGCGACTATAAATAGAAGCACAGAAGCTCCAAGTGTAGTATGACAATGTGCATGGAATAGCGCAGACAGTTGTCCTGACCCAGTGATTATCGAAGCTACACAAGCATAGGCATTGAAGGAACAACTGGATGTTGTGCGACAGAAAGAGGCAGTACTTAAAGCGCATATCCAGCCATGGATTGATGAGGCCTTCCCCATCACTGCCGATATCAAAGGAAAGCTCACACAAATGAAGGTGATGCATGCCTTAAGACAGAGCTCTACCCCTAACAGTGAGCATTTCGCAGAAGGAGTAGAGTAGATCCAGTAGGCACTAGAGTAGTGAGATGAAGGCCTTCGCGCAGCACAGGCACAGTTGGAGGGGCTCTGTACCAAGATCTTCACACCAACAAGTGACTATGGATGAGTCATGATGTTTGTGATGGGGGCCCGTTTGGCATGGAATCCCCTGGAGCAGGTTTTGGGGCTTAAAGCTAGAATTTTGGTCAATTGTATTGTAAGACTCTGTGAAATGTGGGCGTGGAGTGCGAAAGTCTATGATGAGTCATAGGGGTGTCCTCCATAAGAATTGTAAAATAATGTAAAGTTTTGTCAGCCTACCCATGGTCCATGGACCATGGGATTGTATAAATAGAGCTAGGCTCTGAGTGTAAAGATAGTTTTTCGGCAAGCAAGTAATAGGTATATGTGAAGGCATGGTTAGAGCATAGGAGGAAATTTGAAGTGTATTGGGTCGTAGTAGTAGGAAGAGACTCTGCAGCTGAGTGTGTAAAGGCCTAGTAGAGTCTGCAACTAAGTGCACGGAACCCTGCAGCTGAGTGCGCAGGGTGGAGTTGGGTCTGTATTTGGAACTAAAATTTAATAAAGAAGACTATTTTGTGCATCTGTTCTTGAATCCTTATTTGGATTTTATACATTGTTGTTAGTCCATTTATTTACTACGTGCATTGGATGAATACTCGTATGAATGCTTGCATGTAAATTTAATCTAAGTAATCAGCTAAGAGAGACTAATTAAGGATGACTTGGGTAAATAACATGGGTCATGCATCGACTAGAACTACATGAAGACAATATCACAGTGCGCGGGGTGCCCGCAGGTGCACGTAGCGCAGTAGTTGCGAAGGTTGGACCATGTACCAATCATCCCATATCAGACATCCCCAGGGTGCAGAAACCTCGTTCTAGCACCCTCCCATACTACTTCAGGTGAGACCTTAGTCTGTGCTCCATGGACTATTGCTGAAAGGACCAGTAGTACCGGGATTTGCTTGGCTAAATCACTTCCGAACCTGGGTGAGGCCCCACTAATCCAACAACTTTAATTTTGGAAGAGTTGGAGAAAGATAAAAGATTTAGACCCCATTTCCGTGATTAGACCTTGGAGATTAAGTTAGCATGGTTATTTCTGTCTTTCAAACTTAGTAGGATAATGGCTGATAAGGGGGTATGTTACACTCTTCCACATAAAGATATAGATCAAGGAGAAAAAGATTGATGTTATGTTTGACTTAGGATCGCAAGAAAATATCATTCTGGTAGAGATGGTCAGCAAATTGGGATTTGAATTTCATGATAATCTAAGCACATATCCCTTAGGGTTGGTAAATAAGGATGTAGAGTTGAAGGTAAACAAATTGTACAAAATTAGAATTTCCATAAGTCTTGATTTTATCGATGAAGTAGAACTAGATGTAGTTCCACTTAATATATGTGGATTCATGTTGGGAAGTCCCTACATATATAGATGAGATACGATATTTATGCTGAGTGCCATGTAGTATTGGCTTGTCAAGGATGGAAAATCATTCACCACCAATACACACAAAGGCAAGTAAAACATTTTGTTGGTAAGTACCAACGAAGAGAAGAAAACGATTAACCCCTGCAAGAAGTATGTTTCACTATTTGTAAAAGAAAATAAGCCTATAAAAGAGTTTCTGGTTTTGTGAATTTTTATTTCACTATTATCTATTTGATGCATGATTTTAATTTGCATGAATACACAATTATCTTTAATCTAAAGGTCCATAAATCTAAAGAAAATTAATAGCCTAATAGTGTATATATCATATTTTAAATACATTTTTAGCACATCTGTTGTGAAGAACTGTCTAGTAAAATATCCAAAATAGTTTACAAATCACTTCCATCTTATATAACTACCACCTTACCTTCAATGTTTGATCTAATAGATTTTTCATATCACTTTTCATCTTAATGGTGTACCAACAAAGTTGTGTCACCTCTTTGGTGAGCATGATGATGAAATTTTCAATTGACTCTTCATTTACCGCATTTGTTTGTTTGATATTGGTGACTATCATGGCTCAAACATTAGATATTCCATGAATTATTTATTTGGTGGAAGCAGAGCTAAATATACTTCCAAGGTTCTGAATTCCCACTCTTCCAGTATCTTAGTGGCACAACTCAAAAAAATCCTCATTGATGTCCCTAAAATGATTTGGAGAACGTGTTGCACTTGTTTCTTTGCAATCAAAGGGATAAAGGTTATTGGACTATGTGGAATAATAGGTTCTTATACTAGTGTAACTATCAGAACATGTAGCTCTAGGATTTCTTTTTTTCGAGACGATTTTATGGAATGTTCTGGTTGTTTCCCCTTACTGGTATCACTCTCTGGTATGCCTGTCTCCACATTCAGTTCATCATCATCAATGTTGATTTGTTCGATGGTAGGGGATTTTTGTTGGGTCAACCTTTGTTTCTCAATTATCATCTTGACCTCAAGTATTTTCTTCTCGATAGCTTCAACTTTAAGCCTCCTATCTTCATTTTTTTCCTATCAGAGCACCTTTATCTTAGAGGAATGTTGGTCCTTTTTTTTCCTGGAAACTAGATAGGTGGAAAGCCTTCTTATTTTCTCAATTGCATTGTCAACTTTTCCTTCTCATACATGAGCACATCTTGGAATATTGGGTCATTAGGTTTAGACTAATGCTCATTTGGTTATGTGAACTGTACATATTGATTTGTAAACTACTATGGATATTCGACTAGAAAATTCATCACAACACATCTAACAATATTATATTAAAAAATCAAAGTTCTACACTATTATAGTTTTATTTAATTTCTACATTTGTATATTTTACTGTAATTAGTACATGCTTGCAATTGGAAATTATGAAGAAAAGTAGAGAAAAAAGAAATAATATCACATACACAATTAAGACATAAAATATTCTTTGGGAAACCATTTCAGGAGAACACCCAGCTGGAAGGTGAGGTCTCTTCGCTCTCCTTCTCTATCTAGAAAATATGGCTGCAAGTACAAAGAATCAATGTTTGTGGCCCGTGGGTTGCTATAGTGCATGTGTCCTCTCTATGTGATCTACATCCTATACTTGATAGATGTATTTGCTAATCTATGGAACAAAACTCTCTCAAAAGAATTGAATGCCTCTTCCTCCTAGTGGCCCTATTATAACAGAACTTGATTCCTACTAATGTTTATGAGGTGAGGAGTTTCATTGGGGTAGCATAGTATCGAAGGAAATTCATATCCTCATTTTCAATAGTAGCAACATTCATCCACACCATCACAATAAGTGGTAAGAGTTTCCAGTGGGGAAAAGGTTAGCAAAGGGCCTCCAAAGAGATAAAGAATAATATTATCTAAGGACCAGTTCTACGATTTCTAAACTTGCAATGACCCTTTGAAGTCGAGATAGATGCGAATTGGCATGTCATGGGAGTTGTCTTGATGTAGGAAGGAAGGCTTGTATATTGCCATTTTGATGTATTTTATGGGGCAGTTCTTAACTACCCTACATATGACAAGTAGTTCAATGCCATGGTGCAAGATGTGAAGAAGTGGAAGCATTAATTGATGGGAAAGGTGACAAAAATCCACACATATGATCAGTTGTTATGGTACTTGCAAGCCCAGAGTAAGCTACAACAAACCAGGCATTACAAGTGGATGGGCTTTTTAGAGTAGTTTCATTTGGTGATCAAGTATAAGAAACACAAGAAAAACAAGTTGGCCAACATGATTTCAAGGCCACCCACATCAAATATTACAACTTTCAGAATCTTATGCACATGGATCCATTCACCCTTGATGCATAGAGAGAAGGATATTTAGAGGATGAGGTCTTCAAGGAGATGTATCAACAATTTTAGATTTAGAGTCATATACATGATGGAAACAACACCATGGCCTACCATCTCGAGTGTGTGTTAATCTAGAGGTTGGGTAAGCTATGTGTTCCTAAAGCTGAGTGGTTGCAGCGGATTAGAGATGCTGACACCTTTAAGGTTGCAGGGCACTTTTGTGTAGGGAAAATCGTGTCTAGCTTGCATAGTTATGTGTCTTGGCCAAAGATGCAAAATAAGGTAGCTAGGTTCATAAGAGGAATCATGTTTTGTTGTACCAACAAGCTTATAAACAAAAAACAAGTTTTATATCATCCCTTACTTGTAGCTACTAGTCCTTGGGAAAGCAATTCTATAGACATTGTGGGAGGTTTATTGGCAACCAAGAAGGGACATGACTACTATTCATTGTAGTTGATGGGTTTAGAAAGATGTGTGTTCTGATGCACTATAAAAATACCACCAGTGGGCAAGAAGCAACAAAATGTTTCTTTGGATAGGTCTTGGTGCACTTTGGGATACCAAGGAACATCATTTTAGACAGGGATAGAAGTTTTATTAGCGCATTCTAGACTACATTGTGCAAGAATATGGACACGGAGTTGAAGAGATCTATAACATTCCATCCACAAAAAATGTGAAAATGGAAGTAGTCAACAAGACTTTAGTGCAACTTCTAAGGGGATACAACAAGAATCATATGAAGAATAGGGATGAAAATATGGTATATATGCAACATTCTTACGACAGATAAGTCCACACTTTTATTGGAAAGTCCTCATTTGAGACTTGTTTTGGATATTTTCCACATTTACCTCTGGATATTGCATACGGGCAACAAGGAGGAGTGAGGGAAGATCTTACAAGGGATGATTTGAGGAATGAAAATTTTATAGAGAATATTAGGCAGATCCATCTATAGGTAGAAGGTGCAGTGCATAAGTCACAAGAGAAGCATAAGACCAGGCATGATCAACACAAAACAAAGAAATCATTCAAGGTGGGAGAGAGAGTATCAGTACAACTAAATAAGGAGAGGTTGTAGGGTTTTGGTAACAAAATCAAGGTTCTAAGTTATGGCACCTTCGAGATACTAGAAAAGGTTGGTAGTAACTCCTATTGAGTTAGTATTATACCATATATGTGTATTTACTTAGTTGTGAATGTAGATAATTTTAAAATCTATGAGTATTTCATGGTAGACTGGGAAGAGGAACAAGTCCTACCTTCTATGGAGGATTTGGCAGCAGATGCTCAGGTAGAGTTGACAAAAGATACTAAAAAGATACCCTAGATACACCAAAGATTGTTGCACTAACTTACACTTCTTGAGATTTGCTAGTAGTTGGTGCTTCTTCAATGTTTCCAACACCTGCATCAAATGTGACATATGCTCCTCCCAAGAAGCACTATATACCGGTATATAATCCAAATAAACAATAATATATGAATATATAAAAGGGTGGATTACATCATTCATTAATGTCATAAATGTCGCGGGTGGATTACATAGGCCAAATGGCATGATTAACCACTCATGCAAACCTTTTCTGGTTTTGAAGGTGGTTTTCCTGGTATCTTCTTCTTTGACTCGAACCTGGTGATATCTAGACTTCAAGTGCATCTTGGTGAAGTAATTTTCTTGCTACAACTTATCCAACTTATCATCTATCCTGGGCAGGGAGTATCTGTTCTTGAGTGTGATTTTTTTTTCAACATCTTCTAATCTATACACATCCACCAAGTCCCATGCTTCATCGAAACAATGATGATGGGTGACCAACATGTTGATGTCCTTGGTTGAATGACACCCTTTACCAACAACTATTGTAATTGTTTCGTTAGCTCACTTGCTTCTATAAAAGATTATTTGTACATCCCACTATTTGGCAATGGCGAGTCTCACAATAGCTAAATCTTGTGCTCCACTTCTCTGTTAGGTGGTAGCCTATAATGATAATAATAATATTTGTATTACGATATTTTTTATCATTTCTATTGTTATATATTTATCAATGGTAGATACAAATGAAGCCTTTGGCTATATCAACCACATTAATATTTTTAATGTGGTTGTGCTAGTTTTACTTTTTTTCAACAAAATATTTCTCTGACAATGTTAATCATTAATGTATACTTCAAATTATTTTAATTTATTGAATATATTAATTTATTTAGTTTAACTATTTTTACCAATTTTTTTTTCAAAAATAGTAATAATTTTTAAAAATATCTTCATAGTGGTAATGAGTAAACCAATAAAGAGTAAGTATTGTTATAACTATTTTATAAAGAATAAGGAAACTATAAAGTAAATAGATGTTATAGATATTTAAAAGTGAGTAATAGTGAATAATTAAAAAAACGTGTTTTTATGGAGTTTTAAACTTTAATATAAAAATAAAGAAAATATTTATTTAATTTAATTTCTAATAGTTTATTTATTTAATTAACTTAATTTATTTAATTATTTTAATCAAAAGTTTTTAAAAACTTTCTGATATTAATTTTTATTTTATTTTATCTTTTAATTTCATAATTAAGTCACAACTATTTCTTCTATTTAGATGCCATAGTATTCTGAATTGTATAATATTCTTTGGCTAAAATTTGGAACTATATTTACTCTACTCCCTTTGCCATTTCAACTTATGATCTTTTAGGAGGCATGATTTTAACTCTTACGCAGAATTTAAAATATTCTTAATATGAAACATAATTATCATTAATATTTAAAAAAAAGACCCATAACTTATTTTAAAATATTCAAACTATTTTGAAAAATTCATAACCTCTATCCATATATTGAAACCTCTACCTACCAGTAAAGCATATTCATTAAGGAGAAGTAGTTGGGATGACATTTTCCATTTAGATCCCTCATCTCGAAACCTACTAAAAATGTCCTTTCCTTTTCTAGGCATGCTTTAATGGAAAATGTTATAGAACTTTGGCCTGGACAAAGAGCTCTCCGCACACAAAAAGATTCATTAAGTAGTTGGGATGACATTTCCCATTTGCATCTCTCATCTCGAAGCCTACTAGAAATGTCGTTTTCTTTTATAGAAATGCGTTGACTGAAAATGTTATAATTCTTTGTCCAGCATAAAGAGCTCTCCGCACATGTAACGCAGATTCATTAAGTAGTTGGGATGCCTTTTCCCATTTAGATCTCTCATCTCACAGCCTACTAAATGTCTCTTTCTTTTCTAGGCGTGCTTTGACTAAAAATGTTATAAGCCTTTGGCCAAGATAAACAGCTCTCCACACTTGTAAGGCGGATTCTTAAGTAGTTGGGATGCAATAACAAAGCTAAGAACATAACTTTGACATTTGAAAGTACGGAATCTTTCAGCGACAAACAAATTTCTCGGAATTTGTGAATCCTTGTGAAATGTAGGATATGTTATATGGTAGCTGTTGGCTTTCTACTTCATCCTACATCACTGTGTGATAGCTCGAAAATTTTCAAAGAAATCATTGTTACGTTTGGGGGATATCGCCCTCTATCACCATCTCACAGCGTTGGGTCCCAGTCACATGGGGTACACTAATAGAGAGACTAAAAACATTAAAGTTTCGGTCACAATGTTCTTATTACTTAGTTTGCTGTAGGCCTGTTGTGGGATACGAAGCCTTCAATATCGTTCCGTATGCTGGCCGGTCGCTTTCGTTTGGCAGCCGTCATTTGAATCATAGCCGGTCATAAAATTGACGAATTAAATGGCGCTCTGAGTTTCTACTGATTGCGTTAAAAAGCAAATTTCAAAATTACTCGTTGTAACACAAAATTTGATGCGTGAGGTTATTTTTACACGCGATTCTCGTCTCTCTTTTTACTCCAAGACACAAAAACGCTTTCATATTAATAGCACTAAGAAAGTACAATTAAAACAGGGATTAAGATCTGGCTGATTCGTCTTCTGTGTTGAAGCAGAACCATTCCTATATTGAAATAAGCATTGCTCTAAAAACCAGTAAACTTATTATTGATTGACATTGCTCTAAATTGCAGAGATGGGTCATTCCTATTACATATTTTAATAGCGGTTTCTGAATTTGTTAACAGGTGTATTCAATTAAATCAGAATGTCTCTTAATAGTTGAAGATAACCAGAAACAAAATATTTGTAGAAGATTTTGTCAGAATCTGAGCTATAACTCTTTTTTATTATCCATCTGCTACGCCATTCTGTCTTCGAGGTCTTCGATAAATGTAAGTACTGATGACAGAAATAAAAACCTATAGCAGAACTTTGATTCGGCATTTCCATATATCTAAGTTTGATGAGTTCGAGGAACCTCTATTATATTTGGTGTCTTTATCCTGTATACCTCTGTCGATAGAATCATTACGGCCCTCTCACGGAGTTGTCCCTTGGAATTCAAATTGCTTTAGTTTTTTTAAATTTTAAGTTTTAAATTATACCATGTATAATAATTTGTATCCTAGAAAAAGAAATTTTGTCACGAAATTCAAAGTGACCTGGAAAAACATGGTAAAAAGGGGAGGTCCGAGTGTTCTTGTCACAGGCCATCGACGACTCCATAATAAAAATTGACTATAGTTACTTCGTAATTACTAGCGGCTGATGAACGGGACCAAGGCTTGCAATGACTTCTTTCTTCCCATAATGTAACGTAAATTCATTGACTTACATTAGCATTTCAGTATTTTTTTTACTGATGTTTAAAGGTCTCAAAATATCAAAATTATAGTTTAAACAATAAATCATCCAACTTGAGAGCTTATGGTTGATTAAGTTTTTTTCAAAAATTCTTTCTTAATCAAGGTTTAGTCTTTTTTTTATGTAAGGAAACAGGATAACAGCCCAAGGCCCAAAGGCATTTGGTAGGAATGAAAGTCTGCCTATATTAAGTACCACCATTGAGGTAATAAGAGGTGGTGTGGTTTTATTTAAATAAGAGTGATGAGACATCATGCATTGGTGGATAACAGCCAATGAGCATTGTCCCCCCTGTTGGTTTGATAGCTAAGTTATGGTAGATTTTCCCATGATTAGTGTTGTAGTTCAAATGAACAATTTTCTCTAATATTTTGACAAACATTTAATTAACCATTGTCAATGCCCAAGATTAATAATGCTCAACTACAAAACTTGGAAATTTTAGGAACTATTCCAGAGGGAATTCTCCACATTAGTAGGAAACACAACATGTTTTTGCATCTTATCAACCATATTTAACATGAATTGAAACTTGTTATTTACAGTATGTAAACAAGATCATTCAAAAAGAAAATAACAAACAAAATTATACATAGTAGTAGAAATGATTTATGTGGTAAAACATTGGTAGTATGTCATGGAAATCTCCACGTGCAAGGCAATTTTGATTATATTCTTTAAAATAATTATTACTTTGAGGCTTACCATACAACACCCTCATGTCTTGGAACATATATTAAATAGGCTTTGTTACAATAGTTTCGGTAACTATGTTTTCAGTTCTTAAAATTGAATTAACAACATTTAAGAGTAAATTTAAATTTGCATTTGCATAGTGTTGTCATATTTTAATAATCTCCACCTTGACAACAATTTTCATAACTGCCAAAGTTCCCCCAACCATTTTGTAATCCAAGACAAGCGAGACATCACCACAACTTTTCTATCAAGATTGGTTTTGTAATGTTTGCACAATTTTCTCTAGTGTAAACCTTTCTAATATCTACTCCAACTCCCTCCATAACATGCCCTACAACATGGTACTTTATATGAATATGTTTGGTATTTCTATAGAAAATTTCATTTGTAGCCAAATGTAGCACACTTTGACTATCAAAGAATCTAGTTGAGCTATTATGTTCTCTCCCAAGTTCACTTAGAAATCCCTTCAACCAAATTACCTCTCTTACAAGCATGTGAGACATCAATGTATTCTACCTCTGTGGTGGATAAAATATTTTTTTCTTGAAGCTTTTATATCCAACTGGTGGAATCCCCTACAGGATTAAAGGTATACCCTAAAGTGAACCTCCTCCTATCCAAATCACCAACAAACATTGAGTCAACATATCCACATACATAATATTTACAACCATTAATGGTGATATAATCACAGTTATCACCCCTAAGATACTCCAATGCTCCTTTCCTAGATTTTCAATGAACCAATTGAAAACATCCAATGTAGTGAAATATCATGTCTAGTGCAAAAGTGAAAACATTTTCATACATCATGCTTCCTAATGCATTAACATATGGTACAAAAGACATGTAGTCCTTTTCTTATTCATTACTAGGACACAATCTAGAAGAAAGATTGAAATGGTAAGTGAAATTGATATTAACCAATTTCACATTGTTCATATCAAACATCTCAAGTATTTTTCTACATACTTCTCCTATGTAAAAATAAGGCTACCATTTTTCCTATATTTATGTATTTAAATACTCAAGATTTGTTTTGTAGCTCCTAGGTCCTTCATATCAGACTTCCTAGCTATTTAAGCCTTCAACCTATTGATCTCTTCTATGTTTTTACTCGCAATGAGCATATTGTGAACATACAACACTAATATAATAAATTGGTCATTCATAATTTTAAATTACACACATTGGTCATACTTAATTCTAGTATAATTTTGGCTCATCATGAAAACATCAACCTTCCTCTAATATTTCCTACATGACCGCATGAGGACATAAAATAACTTCTTGAGCATACAAATGAATCTCCCATTACGATGTTGCACAAAACATTATGATTGTTCCATATGAATATCTTCATCTTAATATCTAACCAGTAATGTTGTTTTAAAATATAATTTTTTAACTTTAAGTCAAGCAAAGTAGCAAGTGTTAACACGATGTGAAAAGAAACAAATTTAACAGCTAGTAAAAACATTTCATGGAAATATATACCTTCTTTTTATGAGAAACGTTTTACAAACAATTTGTCCTTATAATTTTTTATATTACCATGGCCACCTCTTTTCAATTTGAAGATTCATTTACATCCAAAAATATTTCCTACCTTTCAGGAGTTCTACAAGGTCCTACATATTATTTTTCTCCAAGGCATATGTTTCCTCTTTCATCATTGCCTTCCATTTGTCATTGTTCATATACTTACTACTTCTTGACAACAATAAGGTTCTTCAACATAAGTAACCAAACCAGTAGATGAAACAAATTCAATATGCCATTTCATAGTTTTTCTCTTCCATGTAGATCATCTCAGTGTTGGCTCAAGAACTTCAACACTTTCCTGAGTGTCTTCAACATCTATAACTTATTTAGCTCCAAAAGCTTCTTCTCTCTTCCTTGTGTTTGTAGATGGTTCTGTCTCAAACTGATTTGATGATTTGGTGGTTTTTCTTGTTTCACAACATTTTTTGGATGATCTAATTTAGTGAAAGAAGATTTATCAAATATCACATCTCTACTAATGACAATTTTTTGGGTAGTAGGACCCCACAACCAATATCCCTTATCAACATCAACATAACCAACAAAGATGTATTTCTTCAATTTAGGGATTAATATAGAACATTGATTCTTAGGAATAAGACCCTATGCATCACAACCAAAAATATTTAAATTTGAAATAATCACATGGATGACCTATCCATACCCCTTCGGGAATTTTATAGTTTATTGCAATATATGGTATAAATTCAATAAATAGGAAGAAATACTAATTGCTTATTTCATTTCTGAGCATGCTCCTTCCTCTCTCTAGAAGGGTCGTGTTAATGTATTATTCCACACCATTTTTTGAGGAATATAAATTATGGATCTATGTCTTATGATTCCATCCTAGTTGTAATATTCTTCAAACTCTAAAGAAGTAAAGTCAACTCCATTAATTGTTCTTTGGAAATTTATTTTATTCTCGGCTCCCTTCTCTATAATAGTTCTAAATTATTCAAAAGTTTTCAACATTAGTTTTCCTTTTAATACATAGACATGGTCATTACTCAAATTCATTCTTATATCATCATTACCCAAAGTTGTTCTCAATTGTTTCTTCCACCCTCAATGAATATAAATGACCGTAAGCTCAACTGCAAAGGCTTCCTTCTCCATTTCATGTTCTCTGCCAACTTTTGTTATTAATAGGTGTCAAGTCACATAGTTTACTTAAATATTTCACTAGCTTGGGGAACCCAAGTCATATAGGTCTCAAGGTGATAAATCATATCATGTTTTGGGTATTCATTAAACCAACCCAATATTAATGTTCTTGAGATGGGCGATAAACCAATAAAAGGTTACTCCACTAGGAATGTGTCTTAACTCAAGGAATACACATAAATATACTAGGAGCTACAATTAGGTCAAGCTGACACACTCTAACTATTATGTCAATTCTGATGGGGGACGCCAAGTTTTTCCATTTTTTTAGAACACATAATATTAATATTTTATCAGTTCACTCACTTAAGCCATAAGAATTAAAGAACACAATAACATCCAAACACACAAAATGGAACAGTTTATAAGTTTGGATGAAAACAAGTCATGCCTAGTGCCTTTTACATTGATATAATTCAAGATGTGTTATAGTACAATATTCTTTATATTACAATGCAAAAATGGGACCTCCCTAATGTCATAACTAAAAGTTTCCTTGCTCGTTTGCCACTGCCTATTATTCTAATTAAACTTTTTCTTACTCTACTACATGTCTACCTCTCTTGTCCAAGGGATTTATAATCATTTTGTAACACCTACTATCCCCAAATACAAGGTTAGCACAGACCTATGATGACTATTATACATTAGTACTAGCTCATGTGTGTAACTTCTCTTGTGCACTTGTTTCTCCTTCCACTTTGTACCTCGACTAATCAAACCTTATCAATATTTATATGTATCCACTTCTCCCATGAAATAACCAAACATTTTAAATTTGAGTTAATCATACTAACAAAATTTTCCAATTAGTACATCTATGTCATGGCATATCCACGAACTTGTGTAGCCATTAGTTCATTTTCCACCAACTTGTGTCCTTGAACAAGTCAATTGATTCCTTCTTTCCTTAAGAAAAAACATCAATCTACCTTAAAATTTTCCATGAGTAATGGATTGTAGTCTCCTTCCCACTACATATCTAAGATCGTCATCTTGCCACGTTGTCAAACCAAGTGAATTTTAGCCAACTCATAGATAAGTCATGTATCTTGTTTGATATGGAAAGTCAATCCCAATATTCTTGCCTTTCTTTCCTTGCATGATGTCCTATTAGTCAATAATATGTCCCTGAAGGCCTTCTTGTAGAAATATTTATTCTCTCGACCACCAAAAATCATTTGCATTCTCGACAGCACCAACAAGTTTGTTATCTCCCATTATTTTCTCAAATTTATGGTTCTCCATCCTGAACCAAGTCTTGTAGAAAACCTATGTTTAGAAAACGTGCCCACTATAAACCAATTTTTTTCATCGAAAAGCATTATTTTATCTATTGTAGTCTGTAAATCTTCCTAAACCAAATCATCTACTCTAGACCTAGTTCCTACACAATCTATTATGCAAGTCAACAAGAGTATCTTTCACAACTTTATGGATACAATTAATTTTATCCACATCTAGTACCCTACCTGTCACTAGCTAATTTTTCTACTATTACTGCTTATTGTAATTACAACAACTGAAATCACCATTACAAAAAAATTAAAATTTACCAAGTGTTAAACTATGTTAACCTACTATTGTTCCTTATTTGGACCATCTCTACCATGCTTTTGCACATAACCAACCTCATGCCTCCCATTGCTTGGGTAGCTAATTTAATGGTTAAATGCAACTCATAAGATACCCTTCCCCTTGTCCAAACCTACTATTTTCCATTTTCAACATAGTATTACTATATAACCACCAAGATCAAGAAAATGCCTACTCGTTGGTCAGATTTACTAATTCGTCCAAGCAACCCAATGTATCAATCTATTGCCAACTTGTGAAATGCTACCAAAAAATTAATTATTTAATCACTATCTTCTATCATCCTATAAATTTCACCATGTTCCTCCAATCCCCTAATTCTCATTCATCTTAGCTTTGTTTTTCCACGACTTCAATAGGCACTAAAAGTCGTGATGCTTTCTTCTTAGTAGTGTGCCTACTATAAATCTGCTTAATAAGTAGAGAACACCCAACAGTTTCCACCAAGGATATAGATGATTTTTATTTTTTTTATTTGTTGCATGTGAAAATAATTCAATACTTGTGAAACGTTTCTCTCTATGAAACCTAATTCTAACAATTTTCTTGAAGTCATATATCACCATAGCTCCCCTAAAAAGTTCACAATTGCTACAATGTCACAATCCTCCTATTCTACTTGTTTTGCATCTATCTATAAGATTGTTTAAGGTGCCTCCTTTGACCAATTCCAAACCACAATAAGAGTTTTTCCCACAAGCTGGCTAGCTAATATGCCTACCCTAACCTATTGACAACATGGCTAGGAGCACGGTGAGTAGCACAACATTTCCTTTCCAATGACCTCTGTAATTTTGGAAAGTGTTATCTTTAACAAACACTAGCACTCTTACTTATTATTGTGTAAGCGTTGAAATCAATTATTGTTGTCTGATACTACCATTCTTCATGTCTGTAATACTCTCAACCCTCTCTCTATTTTACTTATGCCACCTAAATAGGATGTGGATGAACATCCCTCTTGTTGTTGCAATATGTCACAAAGTTTATCCTAGTGGCTACCAATTTCCTCAATCGAATTGAGTGCAAACATTTTGGGCATCCATGTAAGTTTACTTTGACTATTATAACTACATTTAGTATACTAACATCATTGATGACTACAAAATAGTTCTCATAAATCAATGGGACTATGTTTGAAAACTTGAAGAAATTCTACATAAATACCATTACATGTTCAACCATTTGAGCTATCATAAACTCCTAGTTATCTAAAGACTCACCTACTTGCAAATGTTGAAAATAAATTTCTCCTACCATTGGCTTCATTGTTGAGTTAACCACCTTCAATGAACTTTTTTTTGCACTTGATGTTCCCTCAGGAAATTTTGGGTTGCACCTTTCTCCACTTATGTTTACAAATTCAACCCACCCACTTTCACGATAAAAAATCAAAGTCCCTCCGAAATTTTGGAAACTTTTCTAATGAACTTTCAATGTCCTAATCTCACACATACATGTCTTAAAAGTGTCCAACCCCTCGAAGACTTTATTTTGAAGATTGTTGGACCCGTGTTTCCATTTCCAAAATTATGAGCTTCTCTTATATTGGTGCTACTTAATTATTTATTAGTCTCTTATTTAAAAAATTTCTAAACGTTAACATTGGCAATTTATTTACTTATGTGAAGATAGAGTCGATGGGAATAAAAATATTTAAATTTCGAGAGATATTTTATTTTATATGTCATGGTAAATTTAAAATTTAAAAAAAAAATATTAGTTAAGAAGAGAGAAAACATGATAGTGATAATGATGATCATTAATATTATCAATTTTCGCCTATCAAATCTTAATAAGGTAAGAAGTTGCTCATGATTTTTACACTTTTCTGCTTATGATTAAAAAGAATTGAGAGAAACATTTAGATGTTTTAATAGATATTTTGAGTTAAAATGTTAGCTGGATTGGGATTATGACAAATATTTTGAAATTGAGATGTAATTCTAGATTATGCTGGACAATCTAAGAGAATGTGTTTTTAGCCTTCCACATTCATATTGTCGTGAAGCTGATATAAAATTTCATGCCACTCTATTATAGGAATTGACCCAGACATAATTTCACTATAGAGATTATGAGAAGTGGTTCTTAATTATTGATGTGCATTATCTTCGTTACACTAGTTAAAACATATAGATTCTTTTGCTCTTTCTATAGACTTAACAAGCTTTTTGTTATATATTAATTTTGTTTTTATCTCTAACTCTTTAATGCACCACAATGTCTCCATAATTTGATATAATAATTTTTTAGATTATTCTTATTATGCTCAATGATATCTTCTTTTATTGACTAATGATTTGACTCGGACTTGACATCCATATTCCGTTCCTAATAGAAAGTTGTTTTGACTAATGTTTTAAGCAATTTTAGAAGGCCTCTTGTTTTCCAAATTATTTAACTTTTTTTTATACATTAAATAATTAGACTCTAAATTAGAGAGTATTTTATATTATCTAAATTTCACGAGGAGTTTATATCCTAGGGAGTTACTTAAGAATGCATTTAATTGTGAATTGTTCTAGGATTTTCGGAATTTATTGAATTTCAATATAAAATTAAATACATATGTAATTAAACAATTTAAAATATATTAATCAATTTAATTATTATTTTAATATTTTAATAAATTTTATTAATATTAATTATATATAAAAAATAATATAAATTAAATAAACAATACATTTATTTTTAAATTACAATTAATTTCAATTTTATAATTTTATAAATAAATTTTAAAAATGTAGTATAACTTAATTCATGTAAGCATGAAATCAATTAAGTGATTATTTAATGGTTATTTGCAAAGAATAATACTATCTCAGAAAAAAATGTCAATTATACTTATATAGAAAATAAGAATAACATTGAAACATGAAAAATAAGGATAAAAACATGTAGAAATGAATTATTCGTCTTTTCTATCTCGCATGGGACTATAGTAATCAAAATTTCTTCACAACATTAGTTCGTGTGATAATAAGATAAAGTTTTATAGCCCTTGCTTCACACCAATCATATTGCAACCTATCAATTTTCGTATTAATGTTCGATGACCAATCAAATTATTTGTGGTCTTATATGGCCTCTTCGTGAGGTGAAGGCTATAAGTATGTACAATATTGGATATGTTTCATTTTTACGTCGTAACTTCTAAACTAATTATAGTATTAGTTACTAAATATTAACTGCTATGCCATTATGTGGAAGACTAACTAGAGAACTAGTATAATAGGGTAAACAGATGTGTGCATGAGTGTCTATAGAATAAGACTATAAGAACCTAGTTGGTAGAAGTAGCTATTATATCTTTACACTTTCTAGTTTGTGTTATTGTCTTAGTATTGCAGTTTGTGTTACTGTCTTAGTAAAATAGAACCCTTGATTATCTATATTCATAGTGGCAGCAATTGTTGTGCTTTCAAGGGATCACCATGCAGTACATGATATTACCATGGTTTTCCATGGTTTTCTCCTATGGTTTGCTGGTTATACTATACCAGGAATTGGAACTGCATATCCTTCAATCGAATTAAGATATTTTCACTATTTATGACCTTGCAGCTTCCGAGGTAACTAGTGCAGTTCAAGTAGTAACAAAGACCCATGTCACAACTAGGTCAAAGAATGTTGCTAGAGCCATTTTCTCTAGGTGAATGCTTTCATTCAGCACAAAGAGAGTAAAATAGGCTAGGGCTAAGGGTGACTTCTTGAAGAGATGAAAGGTGGTATCTATGTGTTGCAATATATTAGCTACTTGTAGCGCAATTATTATAGACAAATATTCGCATTACAATTGGAGTTGGGGTTATGGGTGGGATAAATAGGAGGACAATGGACAGGTATAGGCAAAGGCTAGTAGAGCATGGTAAACAAAGTCAATACCTTATCTAAATTGAAGAATTGTTTAATCAACTTAAATTTATGTTAGATCAACACATTGAAAGTCAGTAGGAAGTGGGGCAGTTCATAACAAAATTAATAGTTTGTGACCATTTAACTACACTAAGGAAAATTTTATGAATGGAAGTTCATCTTAAAGTTTAGAAACCTTGGAAAATCTTACTAGTCCCTAATATCAAAATTATAATTTTTTTGGTGATATTTTTGTAGATTTTTTTAGATTTCCAATGATTTTATATTAGTCGATATAATATTTTGGTGATTTTTAAGGTAGAATAATGGCGTACTATAAAATTTGGGAAAATAATTTTGGAAAAAATGGACATTGGTGATTTTTTTGGGGGAAAAACATGGAAAACTATCCCACCTATGAATATTAACCCCTAAAATTTTTCCTGAACAGCATTGAGATGTGGCCATGCATTCCATCTAATCCAACAAATAGTTCCTTAAACCCATTCAGCTCAATCGCCCAAATCAGAAAAGGTTACTGCTTTGCACAAGTATTCTAGTTGTTGACTTGATAAGAACAACTCAAATAAAGGGAGATCTCAATGTTTATTGCTTGTTTGCTTTGTATAAGATCATGTGATGCTTGTTGTTTGAATTCATGATACTCCTATATTATTGATTGAATGAGCTTACTACTCTCACTGCCCTTCCACTTGGATTATCTATACTTTCCCCAAACTTCCTGGCAACAGAGCCACTTGGTTTACATTCCCATTAGTCCACAAATCGATACAGCTAGGATCAACCCAGAAGTAACGACCATCAATAGGATTTTTCTCATTGAAAGAAAGCATGGGTATACCAACAACAACAAATATGGACCATAGTGCAGTTAGGGCATGCTCATACAAGATTGAGAAGGAAAAAGCATCATACAATCAGTCCTAAAAAAGGTAGCCCAACAACTATATGGGACACATACATACCATAGATCATGAGAACCAATGACAAGCACACTTAGGGTTAAAACCTTGGTCATAATTCCATCCTGATTATGCATAATTTCTGAGAGGAGTTTGGATTTTCCACAGTGTTCATTTTTATATTGGTCGACGTTTCGAGTCTAGACCCAAGCTCATCATCAGGACTGATATATGCAGAAAAGAAAGAAAAGGGTTTGTGATAAATATGAAAAAGGATTGATTTAAAGACAGTATGGCTGACTCAATGTCTATTTATTGCTTTATATTATTATTTTAATCATTATATATCATTATTATTTATTATTAATTTATTAATTTTTTTTTCTCGGTAAAAAACTTGCTATTCTATTGTATTATATTTACAGGTAAACTTTTACATGCAGTGAGACAGAACGCCCAGGGCCAGCAGTGGCACCTAGGATAGCTTAGCATTGAAGCAAAAAGCTCCCTTGCAGGGGCAACACCTACAGGACTTCAAAAATTCCGCCAAAAAATAACTGAGGCTGGAAACCGATTCGACTTGACAGGCAACAGAACATGGAACTGCATTGAGTTAAACATGAACATAACGGCCCACACAGGGGCTTCCCTGAAAACCAGACTGTAGACCGACAGAGAACTTATAGTGGACCGACATGTACAAGACAATATTAAAAACTGAGAGTAAACTAGACCAACATAAACGAGACAGTATGAAAAACTGCAAGTGAACAAACACAGTGATGATCCGTACCCAAATACCCATAGAGGCCTTTATCCGGGACCTGAGCTGAGAGAGAAAGGCATGTGCCAGTGCGCGCGTCGGAGGATCAGTCGTTGCTGGGACTTTTTTCTTCCACGATATTGCACCATCCCTGGCCCTCAGGGATTCCTTCCCGCATGATGGTCCATTTATCCTTTGCTGTGCCTTGAGGTTCCTGCGCCTGGGGATTCGAGGGGGCGAGCAGAATCTCCTTCCCTGAGGTGCCCACCTCAATTGGTGGCTGTAGAACAGGGCTCTCCTTCCCAGTGCCCTCTGGAGGTGGTTCCGCCAAGCCTGGAGGCTTCCCACTATCATTCCCTTCGGGAACTTTAGTGAAAAGAACTAAAATGTGCGCATTGATACCTGCATTATCCTTTGAGCTGCCCAGGGTGAACACAGCCGAGCCGAATGCTGGAATAACTGGCTCCCCTTCGCTTGAGCTACCAACCTCCATGAATTGCCCAGCTTGAATTGGTGTAGCCCTTGCCCGCCTGTAGCAGTAGAAGCAGCGGCAGTGATGGTGCTCATTCGCTGCCGGAGGGCGAGAGGATAAACCTCGCCTAGTTCCTCTTCTGCTTGGTTGCCGCTCCCGCAACCTTGCCATGGACACCCCTCCATCTCCCTTGTTAGCCTGAGGTGAATTGTGAGTCCAACCACAAGGCGGATCTCGCCACAAGTCCCACTCAGTCGCGCCAACCTCTGAGTAGTCATCGCCTGAGGGAGGAATTTCACTCCTCGTAACCAATTCGCCCTAAATGCTCTTGAATTGCCGCTTCCACTGAAGGCCTGTGCCTGAATTGCAGCAATGGAAAGCCAAGACGGCTTGGATAACCACCCACCCAGAATATCTCTGCGACTGCGCCTCCCTAGCTTCACCATACCAATGAGTTCGCTTCTGCCCATCTGCCTCTTGATATCTCACCTCATTCCCTCGTTGAGAGCGAGCAATAACTGCCCTCTGCAATTCCATCTATTCACTCTGCTCAGCATTGAACGCCCAGAGCTCGAGCTGCGGGATATTAAACCTTGACAGCGCATTTCAATTAACCATTAATATGAGCACGGGGCGGCACATGCTGGACATGTGGCTCGACCCCTTGTGACGTGCCAGCACCCGCATCAGGGGTATTAATTTATTATTATTAATCATTATTAATATTATTATTTATAGTATTGTTATATTGTATAATAATCTTATTTTATATTGTTATTAATCATTATTTATGTTCTTAATCATTAATTTATATTTTTATTACTTATTATTATTTAATTTTCTATATTCTTATCTATCATTATTATAATATTATTATTAATTATTATTATATTATATTTATATTATTATTTAAATCTTATCTATCCTTATTTATATATTTATGCTTAGTTATTTTATTAATCTTAATATTATATTTATAATATATTTATTCTTATTATTATTATATTTGTTCCTATTAATTATTATTAATAATATTATTTATATTATATTAATTGTTAATTAATAATTATATGTTTTATTATTACTATAGTTGATCCTATTATATTATTATTACATTATTATTACATTATTATTATTTATATTTATTACGATTGTTAACAATTAATTATATGTTTATTATATTATTTATATTATTATTATTATCCTTATTTATCATTATTATTCTTCTTATCAATAGTTTCCAATGTGTAGCGTAATTAATTTATTTTCAAGGGGTTTATATTATTATTCATCTACCAAGTTATTATGTTGTTAATGAATTAAAATAAATAGAGGGATTAGCTAAATGTTATTTTGTTAGTTTATCAATGTTAGATACTAAGTTCCATATTTAACCTAGTTACAATTTTTATTGAGAACCTATGCTCATATTCGTGGGGGGCGAGCAAAGAGTTTCAATTTTTGCTAATTTCCAAGTCTCCATCCCTATTAAGGTTTCGAGGGTGTTTTATGATTTCAATAGCTTCTCTAACCTTTCGCTTGAAATCGTGATAACAATAAATAAGAATAATAATTACAGAAATTCTACATAAATACCATTACATGCTCAACCATTTGAGCTATCATAAACTCCTAGTTATCTAAAGGCTCACCTACTTGCAAATGTTCAAAATAAATTTCTCCTACCATTGGCTTCATTATTGAGTTAACCACCTTCAATGAACTTTTTTTTGCACTTGGTGTTCCCTAGAAAATTGTGGGTTGCACCTTTCTCCACTTATGTTTGCACATTCAACCCACCCACTATCATGATAAAATATCAAAGTCCTTCCAAAATTTTGCAAAATTTTCTAATGAACTCTCAATGTCCTAATCTCACACATACACGTCTTAAAAGTGTCCAACCCCTCGAATACTTTATTTTGAAGATTGTTGGACCCGTGTTTCCATTTCCAAAATTAATAAGAATAAATAATAATAATTATAGATAAGAATAATAATTAAAAAATAAGAATAATAAAGTGATAAAAAGAATAAAAAATATAAAATAAATAATAATAAAAAATATATTAATTAATTAACAATAATAATAATATAAATAAAATTAATAGGAATAATAATAATAATAATAGAAAAAAATAAAATATAAATAATAATGATAAGAATTAATAATAATAACCTCAGAATAAATAATAAATATAAATAATATATAAGAATACAATAAATAATAAATATTAACATATAATTATTAATTACAATAATAAAAATAAAATAATATAATAAATATAAATAATAATTAATAAGAATAAAAAAAATAATATAATAAATGATAGATAGATAGAAGAAAATATAATAATAATAAGTAATATAAATAAAATAATGATTAAGAAATAAATAATGATTAATAAAAATAATATAATAATGATTAATAATAATATATAAACAATAATATAAATAATAATATTAATAATGATCGCTCGATCGGGCTGGATGAGCTGGCAAGGAGGGATATCATGAAATGGCAGCGCAAGGAACAAGTTGCAGTAGGCAAAGATCACGGCATCATTGCTACAGGCAAGTGGAGCAGCCGACAGAGTAGTGGAGGAGGTCAGCTGATAGATGGAAAGGACGGAAGGACGGCGAAGGTTTCAGATCATAATGCCGCGGGCCTCGGGCTCATCCACCGGCATAAAATAGTAAATGACATCGCCATGCAGAGGAGATCTGAGAGGGAAGGGTGGCGACGGGAACAGCGCCGAGAGGAGAGTAATCCACCTCAAGCCAGGAGTTCAGGACGTCGCTGCAGCTCGAGCAGATCTGCGAGGGAAGTGGGTGGAGAAAATTGCAGTGGGCGAAGGAATATGGAGGCGGAAGGAAGTGGGAGTGCGAAAAGATGGATGCGCAGCAGTGGACTTGAAGATCAGAGCAAGCTCGAAGCAGATAGGAAAGGAAAGAGAAAGGTGGAGGATGAGGCGCAGCCAAAAATTCAGGTGTATGAGATATCAGAAGGGGAGAGCGAGGAGCCGGAGGACGTCCAAGAAAACGCTGCGTGGAAAGGCCGGTGGAACAGTCACCCAGCAGATGAAATCTACGAAGCATGAGGTGTCCCAGCTCAGTCTGCAGGAAGAGGCAGCGGAGGTTACCGAAGAGGGAGGGGACGCAGAGGTAGAGGCGGTTGTCGAAGGAAGGACTTGGCGGAGGGGAGAAGTTGAAGGGGGCGTCAATGCAGTCCTAGCCCGGAGGAGGAGGCAGAGCCTGCGGAGGGAGACGGGATGCGGCGAACAAGGCAAACCATAGGCAACAGAGTCAAAATAGCAGAGAAGGAGTACAGGGAGAAATCCAATCCCAAGATCATGAGAATTATGGAACACTGGGAAGAAGAAGCCATCGAGGCCCAATCAGAAGAAGAGTGGAGGATTGGATTGCTCTCATGCCTGACCCTGGTCATACCAGAGGCAAAATGACCCTTTACAAGCAGTCTCTTCACTTGTACTGGGTCATGAAAAGGCTCATGGCTAAACCCTTGGAAAAGGTAGCTATGGAGATGGCTGAGATGGCCCAGGGTATCCCGAATTTGAAAAAGGAATTGAAGAACATAGTCATAACCCTGCTTATGCAAGATAAAAGACTAGAGGATCTGCAACAACAGCTGGAGGCAAGCGGAGTGCTGGTGAAGAAGGAGAAACATCAGCAAGCTAATCCAGAAAAACAATGAACAAAGGCATGTTCTTGATGAATTAGGATCTGTTTCTTTTTGCTTTACTTTAGGCATGCAAAACTTTGATGCTTTTATATATATGTAGCAGTATATAGCTAGTAATAGGGAGATAGACAAAGGGTATAAAGCAAGGAAAGAAAAGTTTAAAACATTCTATTTTTGGGCTGCTGTGAAAAATTATCGGTGGTCAATAAACCCGGTTTCCTTTCGGGGCGGGGTGAGACCACCCTGACTCTGTAATGTTCTTTTGTGTTAATAGAAAATGGAACCACCCAGCTTACAAAAAAAAAATATTAATAATGATTAATAATAATAAATTAATAATAAATAATAATGATATATAATGATTTAAATAATAATATAAATAATTGAAATTATAGCAATAAACAGACATTGAGTTGGCCATACTGTCTTTACATCAAGCCTTTTTCATATTTATCACAAACCCTTTTCTTTCTTTTCTCCGTATATCAGTCCTGATGATGAGTCTGGGTCTAGACTCGAAACGTCGACCAATATAAAAATGAACACTGTGGAAAATTCGAACTCCTCTTAGAAACCACACCACAGTAATCTACAATCCAAAATATGCATAATTTATTGGGAATAATAGTGTTCGGTCAGTTTATTGGAGTCAGAATGAATAGAAGCTACAATTTAAGATATTGTCTTAATAATGTAGAGTATGCAACACATATGCACTTTGTTATTCAATCAGGAGTGTACCCCAGAGTCTTTCTCTTGCTCAAGACAAAAAAAGGGTTGTCAAAAAATTCTTCACCTGCAACATTAACCCAAGTGTGATAACTAATGGAGCACTCAACTTACACGTGAAATGCATGCAATCTCTACAAGTATTTTTTCTTTCATTTTGATTTTAATCTATTTATCTAAAATTGAATTAAATATTTAATTTTTTATTTTTTATCATATGTCCAAATTTATTATTTATCTCAAGCTTGCATGTGAGGTTTCCCTTCTCCTTGGTTATCTAAATAGAAGGCTAGTCCATCTGCAGACCACCCGTCTTCGTGTTATTGAATTAGAGTTTTGTCCATATTAAGTAGGAAAGTTCAAGTCGCTTCAAAAAAATGGCCTTCAATATCTCTTAAATGTTTGTGATATATTGGACTTTTCATACATATATTATGGAAATCACAACTGTAATGTGAATGCCTAAGAAGAATAGGATCAATTATCGTGATAAATCTAACAAGGATTTTCTTTCCCCTGGCCAAGATGTCTTCCAAAATAATGCAATTTAAGGATCCTTTCATACACCCAACAAGGGTTTTATTTTCATTGGACAAGATGTTCCAAAATAATGAAATTTAGGGATCCATGCGGTACAAATCAGAGGTCTACATGTCTTGAGAAGGAACTTTTTTTTCTAGATGGGAGTTTGTTATTTGTTGTTCTGAATACTTAGATGGAAGATCTCTAGCTAGGGCTTCATGTGTCAGTAGGCTATGGCATTAGGTTGCTCAGTATGAGAAGCTTTGGGAGAACATATGTTTCAGGCATTGCGATAACATTGGTTGTGATCATCACCACCTGGGATTTGTTGCTTTAACACTCGGTTGGTTCAGGAGACCATTCCATTTTCCTTTGGTCTCTTCTTGATCCTTCATCCTCCTCCTCATCAACATTCAATTCACAAACATTTTTTCCATCCATTTAATCACAAGGCCCTTTTAGAAGAGATGAAAAAACATAATATTGCGGTGAAGATGAGTTTCATGTTTCTCTCTCACTTTTTTCTATTCATTGTTATGAGAAAATAAGCAGTGCTCTATTGGGAAAAGTTTCTACCACCCTTATTAAATCTTATAGGAATCAGATATTTGAAAATCACAACCCTAGCCTATTCAATTTGATGGACTCCAAATCAACCCATCATATGTATTGATATTTGATTTCCTACAAAACCCACATTTTGATCCATTTCAATCCCAATTTATATCGTTTGATTACCAGTAATATCAAGCCAACCTAACCTAAAGGTGTAAATGTGTATTTGGTTTCTATGTAGAATACTTCTTTGAATTCATGATGCTTGTGATGTTTGGAGCTATTTGGAGCTATCTAGCCAAAACTCATCGGTCTAGAGTAGCTCTGCTACTGTTATATTAGTTGGATGTGGTAGATACTAAAAATAAAGTGATGTTTGTAAATTTAATTTTTGGTGGTTCCATGCTTATTTACAACTTTTGATAGATTTGGACATCATAGTATTTTACAAGTTACTATACTAGTACCATTTAGTATAATTATTCAGGTCAATCTTCTATTTCATTTTTTCTATGAGAATACCTTTCATGATTGGATGACTCTTGTTACTATAAATTGAATCTACTCTTTTTAGCCTAAAGAACAATACCCATTAACCAAATATTCTTGGTATTTTATTTTTCAGATTTTGAAAATGTTTTGCATTCATCACATCAAACAATCCAGCAACATGGATTATTATGCTAACCTTTTTCTTTTTCTATAAAACAAAAACATTTTTTTCTTACAAGGACAACCTAATCTTGCAAATTCTGATTAAACATCCCTAATTTAAAGGATTCAAAATCCTTCCAACTTGGCGTTGTTTTTGCATTATAGTAGCATTTCAAACTTTTTAAATCCAAAACAAATCAATTTAACAAAATTTCCACAACTTTTGGTTTTCCAGTTGAAATAAAAATCTATGCTAGTGCAGCGTCCAAGCTTTGAGAAACACGTAAAACTTAGCAAGAGATGCAACATTATAAGGCATGTCATTTTGAACAGTTTCACTTCCAAATTTTATGGCATCAACATGACAAAAAAAATCACATGGTCTTGAACAATCACTTCGATGATCTTTTGGATTTAATTTTGTAAAAGGAAAAAAATAATAGTGTTTTAAATTAAACATAAAAAAATGGTTAAGCAAATCCAAAACATGCTTGGAAAACAAATTGACAAATCAAAAACAAAATCTACAATTCGTGCTCATGTTAGAATCTTCGTGGATACTTGCCTTGGAAAATGGATTTTAGAGGACAAGTTTCATTGCAACTATTTATTGTTGTAGGGGCATCTAGAATGAGTAAAAATGTTTCATTCTGGTAAATTTGAAGTTGGTTTGATTTCTATTCAAGAAGTATCATCCCAATGGATTTTATTTTCTTTGGCTGACATTGACAAAGACTTGCTGCTTTGTAGCTTCCCTTGTTTTATCTATAAATAAAATAAAAATATCAAAGTATTCAATTGACCTTAAGAGATTAAATAAATCGTATAAATTGCTAAAATTCACTCATCAAATTCATTACACTTAAAAAAGTTCGTGGACATTATACTTTAGAATAAAACATATTTAAAATAAAGAATATTAATATTAATGAAAATATAAATATTTTGAATCTAAGAAAAACTATCTGAGTGAGTGACATAAAAGTATGTTAATTATCCTTTATTCAAAATCTCATAAATGAAATTATATATATGTTGGAAATAACACTGAGAGGGGGGTGAATCAGTATTATCAAGGTAATTATTCCTTCTTCAAAACAATTGATATACGCTACTTCAGTTTAATTAACCTGTGTATATACGCGATTATGCAGAAGGAAACCCGCGTATACAAAAAAAGCTTTTACTTTACTTAATCTTTCTGATGATTAATCTATGATGCAGAATCAAATAACAGTAACCAGAGACAGTAAAATAGAGCAGAAAGATAGTCACACATAAGAACACAGGATATAAGGTGGAAACCCAATGTGGGTGAAAACCACCTGCTGCAATTCGTGTCTATCTTCTTTTCAATTAGAAACTTCTTTTACAATATACTGGTGCAGTCTTTTTATCAGTATGCAGGCTGCAACCTGCAGAGAGCTATAACCCTCTCTCGTTTTCCAGGCACTCCTGGAAGGGAGCTACAACCCCCTTAGCTCTTGCACTAGCCAAGATACTAGTACGTAGGTGCTGGCCTACAGAAGGCTACAACCTTCTCTTTCTTCCAGGGACCACGTTTCATCAATTTTCAGACTGGATCCATGAACATCAAACAATCATCAAGAAATTATTCATCAAACTCCTTTTCACCAACTAGATATGAAATCAAGTAGATACTCGAGTGCCAGCTATACCCAAAACACAGTACCAGAAGCCACACAACAGAACCCAGAACACAACAGCAATAAGCAGAAACAGCTAGATCACAACTTAAAGCATATACGCTATTTCCACAGTCCGTAACTTGCATGCATACACATCTGCGTATGGAACAACCTGCTTATACGCGCCTTCACTTCACCTAAACTGCGTGTATACGCGCCTTTGCTTCACTGAACCTGCGAACAGACCTATAAAGGACAACACACTCTTCCAGATATTCAATCACTAATTAACCCATATTTTCAGACTTATAGATCAAACAAGCGCCACATCTAGTAGATCAAAATCATACAAAGATACTATCATTTAGGCTTAAATATTATGACCCATGAATAGACCTTATCCTTCCTTTTGCGTTAAGGTTCCTCCTTCCTTCAGATCCAGATCTGCATCACCACCCAATATACCAGCTCTAACACTTTATCGGATCTTCAATAATAATTCAGATGGTCCCTTGTCACAAGGTCTCCTTCCTCTTTTATAGCCTTAGGCCTTCCCAAATACCATGGTCCAAAACCATAACATTTCAATACCATGAACCCAAAACTGGGGATCAACACATCTGACTAGACGCTATGGTCCAAAACATAGTTTCAAGTTACAAGATCTAACTGCCATGGACCAAAAGAATGATCCCCAACATATACGCGCTTTTGTAATGTATAACTCGCGTGTATATGCGCCTTCGTCTAGATGAACCTGCGTATATGTCTTTTTCTACTTTCTGAGTGCCTGAACTGAGATCTGATACCAAAGAAGGTTGCCATCAAGGACAACACCTGTGCCATAGTTCCAAACCTGTGCCATAATTCCAACATTTATGGTATCAAGAAAGCTTGACAAATGATTATGAGCTCATGGTTTGATAGATACATATTTCTATCTCTACGATGGATACATATTATGTTGATACATGGGTGATTACTTAAATTACACATTGATAAATAATGTTGGTTGGCCAAGAAAACAGTGTTATTGCAGGTCTCATGAAGACATAGCTACTTGAAGACATGGATATTTAGAGACATGGCTTACTTAGTAACATAATGATGATGACTTCTTACATTATGATGATAGGTTTGATACACATATGTTGATTATCATGGTTGATGCTTATCAGATGTGGGATGTTCCCTAGTGATGGTACATGGTTGATATATTAAACGTTCTTGTGGAAATATCATGTAGTTCTTAATGATGATGTTATGATCATAGATGATGACTATGGTGTTTTCACATACATATGATACTATGTGAATGATTTTGTGTTACTGCTTGGAGATATGACATATGCTTAGTTGATTCATGGAAGGTTATGATAAGGCTCTTTCTACTAAGGAAACAAAGCAAGTTGATCTTCATGAGATCAAGAGGATGAGTTGATATGCAACATACTTTGTCACAGGTTGATGGTATTTACATTGTCATATCTTGGGAACTGATGATGGACATATACAGGTTGCTGGTCTAGATGGTAATGACAAATTCTTATGGTGCAACTCATATATGGTGTAGGATAGTTCCTGATGACTATCATGGTCTTGTTTAGATCTTTGGTCTTTGTTATAAATGTCATGCATATAATTTAGGTCATGTAAAGACCTATGATGTAATAATTTTCATATTCAATCATGTATGGAGTTTTTAGATCATGTCAAATATGTAATTCCACTTGGTTGATTGGTTGAGTCATTTGGTATATCCCCACTTAGTTGGGAGATTGATGTATGTATGAGTCATTGGTGATAGGAAGTTCATACTCACATAGTTGAGTTATAGAGTCATGTTATTATTCTGGAAAATATCTTTTCAGACTCTGCATGTGCTCAGGGGGAGCATAGACGGTATAGTGAATCTTAGCGTGTACAAAGGCAGAGTTTAATCAGAGAATTCAGCATGTGCGTAGGGGGAGCATGATCAATGTTCATATTCATATGTTTAGATATGGAAGTATTCATTTAACATTGGTGAGTTAGCCCTTTTTCCTTGAAGTCAAAGGGGGAGAGTAGCTTGGTGTTTGGAGAGTAGCTTGATGTTTAGAATAACTTGGCGTTATTTACAGGTTGTGGTGACCAAACACCAAAGTAGTTGCCATCAAGTCCAAAGGGGGAGATTGTTGGAATTATGATGCATGTGTTGTACTTGATGGAAAACCACTTGTAGGAGAACAAGTATATGGGAACTAGATGAATCTATAGGACAAATCAAAGGTAATAGAATGATGGAACACAGATGAATCTACAGGTCAGAGGGACAGAATGATGGTCAAAGTTTTGATACAAGGAGATTTTTAATGTGTGTTGTCCTTGATATTTGATAAATGAACTAATTGATAAAAGTAAATATGATGTGACAGAATGCATGACAATTGTGTTTACAGATGTGAAAAAATGGAGGGAAGTTCAAAGAAATCAGTTTAGAAGTGATGTATGATGGCAAATCACATTATAACAGGTTATTTCAGAGGTAAACACGATGTTGGAATTAAGGGTTACTTTTTCTTCCACGTTTTGGGAGACATTCATATATTTTAAGGCGTGTTTTGTTGTTGAGTTCACATATTTGGAAGCACAATTGCCCAAGTGGAAACATCTCACATTTGGGGCATCTGGCTACAAATTTTTATGCATGTTTTCTATTGAGGATATCTTTCACATTCCCTTAGGCACAAATCAAATATTTGGAGGTATCCTGGATCACTTATGACATTTCACTAGCTTCTGTTAGACCCCTATACTACTAGTGTAACCACTTATTGTTATTAGTAGAACCCACTTATTATATTGATGTACCCATGCAGTGCCCATATTGTTACTATTGTGCCCCATAGAAGCCCACTATTGTTATTATTGTGCCCTTACATTATTATTGTTATGTCGGCTCTGATTATGTTATGACCACTTAGACTCCTATATATAGAAAGAGGTCTTTTCATTTGTATCATCCAAGAATTGTTCATTTATGTAATGTAAAGGAGGTTGCCCCCTCAAAGAGGCTGAATTCTAAGGCGTTGATCTATCTTTTCTATCTTTTCTTGAGCTGGTTTCACAACATTTGGTATCAGAGCTTTGGATTCTAGGGTTTCGCTGCTCCAAACAGGCCATCGTGGAATTTTCGCTATAACTTGTTTTATGTGATGTTTCAGAAGTCGCAAAAAAAACCCATTTGAGAAGAAATCGTGCTGAACATTGGGTCCAAATTTCAGAGTTTCTCACGCGATATTTGCGGAGATATGATCTGAGGAAGTTTTTCCTTTTGCAAACTCCTGAATTACATTCCAAACAGGTGACCTGGGGAAAATCGTTATAACTTTCTCTCTGGGGATCGGATTAAAATTTCATAAAAAGGTACAGAAAGAGGACAGACTATAGTTTATTGTATGCATTTTTCAGATTCAAAGGTCGCAACAGTGACACGTGGCACGTCATACAAGTTCGCTCTACGGAATTAGTCTATAATCAGGTCACTGTGGGAGAATTGGCATAACTCTTCATTGGAGAATCTAATTGGGGTCAGACTGGTGGCATTGGAAAGAGGACATAGGGGACTACTACAGGTCATAGTTTCAGAACTTAAAGATCTGCAAGTACAGAGTTATATCCATTTCAAGATCGAGCTCCTAAAATCAAGAAAAAGCAAGATGAGGAAGTTTGATGGCAAGGATCCAGTAAATTGGATATGTCATATGGAGAAATATTTTGATCTACATGGTGTACCAGTGTTACAAAAGGTATGTATTTCATCTTCATATTTAGAACCAAATCAATTTTTATGGTATAAAGGGATTTGTTCTTGTAAAAAACTTGTTATGTGGTCAATTTTCACGGAGGAAATGATAGCACATTATGAGGATACAAAGAGCAACAGCTTCTTTAGAGCAACACCACAACAATTGGAAAGAGTAAAAGGGCTTTGCGACATACTAGAAAGTAAAATTATGGCAACAATGAATTCTACCCCTCACAACTATGAAGATGGAAGTGTTATTTCTCCTAGCCTTCCACAACCTACAAGGGTTACACCACAACAATTGGAAGAAAAAAGAGAAAAAGCGCTTTGTTACAATTGCGATAGAAAATGCACTAAAGGTCATAAGTGTGTTGAGAAGAAATTATTTTACATAGAGTATGAAGAGGAGGAAGAAAAGGATCAAGAAACATCGAAAGAAGAGGATATACACCAGGATCCAACCCCAAAGATAGAAGAAATGAATCAGACTATATCTTGTAAAGCATTGGCAGGAATTACCACTCCTCAAACTATCGAGATAGAAGGACATATCAAGAAGAAAAAGGTGCAAGAAGTGAAAGATCACATCGAGAAAGAAGAAATGAATCCGACCATATCTTGTAAAGGATTGGAAAAAATTACCACTCCTCAAACTCTAGAGATAGAAGGACATATCAAGAAGAAAAAGGTTCAAGTAGTGAAAGATCACATCGAGCATCAACAACAAGTTCTCCAACTTTTAAAGGATAATGCCACTTCAGTGCAAAATCAAACGAAACAACGGGTAGATCAACATCATAGTGAAAAATGTTTTGATGTAGGTGATTGGGTATTTTTACTGCTACATCTCAAGCAAGCTATTTATGAGAAGGAAATGTTGGCAATACTACATGCACTTAAAAAATGGCGACCTTACCGAATGGGAAGACTCTTCAAAGATGAGGATGTGGAAGCATTGTTTTGTGCTATTTCTATTATCCAACTAGATTGGATAAACAAAGCAAGGGATGAATGGAAGAAGGACGAAGAAGTATGGCCACTTATTCAAAAGTTGCAAAAGATCCCAATTCAAACAATATTTGCCAGAAATTGAAGAGGAAGGAAAAACCATATTGGAACCTGGAGCATTCACAGAAACAAGAACCCGACAGCTACGAAATCAATCAATTTCAGAGTATCTCATCAA
>APFE030056894.1:0-14065 GCA_000404065.3 Pinus taeda
ACTAGCATTTGCACCACTAGATGTTGCAAAGAAAACGCCGTAAGGCATAAAGTGCGGAAATCCATTCTGTATAGTCTCTAGAGAAATCACAAGAGAAATCACAACGTTTCCATGAAGAGTTTCAATGATTGGTAGAAAAAATAGACATCAAACCACACAAAAAGAGTCATAGTCCAGGGACGATGTGGGTACACTATTTCAGAATTTATGTGTTAGATGCGACAATAAAAGAGAGTCATAGGCGAGGAAAGATGCAGATATATTCCCAATAAACATTATTTCAGAGTGATATACTCCCAATAAACACTATTTCAGAATTTCTTGCATTTGATGCGACAGTACATTCGATTTCTTTGAAGGTTTTCTATGTTATGTGACCTACTGAACATAACAATTGAAAGGAATGGTCAGTAGGAGCTTTCTTCCCACCCTCCGACCTCCTCCGTTGCTGCTTCCTCACAACAATCTTCTTCTTCCTGCGATTTCCAATCACCATAATATGAAAAAACATATTTAAGTTCATAGGATTGAAGTAATTTGATGGGAATTTATATGAAAAAACACAATTACATGTTAGAGTTATGGAATCGAAATTAATTTGATAATAAATTCTGGGAATATTTTAGAATTTGATATCTTGAACAGAACCAGTCAATTGCAATCCACCAGCGTGTCAAACAACCCCATTATTTAATGAGCTTCTGAACTACTAATTTTCTTACCTCATGGGATAAAGAATAGTTGGTCAGACGGCATGTCCCCACATTCACAGCTAATAATCGACATAAACTAAGAATACGGTCTGTGGAAATTCCCTGTTTCCATAAAAAAAAACATATATTAAAATCTACTGTCGAACCAAACATAACTATCCATAGGTTTGGATGCTGCAAGATTGGATTATATTCATCATAATTCTTAAAGCTGGATCGAACATCTATGACAAGACTTATGTTACCACCTACTGTCATAAGCACTGGACAATATTTTTTATGAGATAGCGTACCTTTAAAATAACTTGAGAATCATCTGGAGTGTTCGTGATGTCTAGCACAATAGGCAGGACTGCAAGCAACAAACGATACCATATAGTCATTGGTTGCACCATAACAATTTCTTGTTTTTAAAAGCAAACGGAGACCTCATATTTGTATTGATATAAAAGTACTAAGATCATATGAACTTGTGAATAGCCAAGAAGCTGCCCACAGCTGATCTTTTCCTTTTCAACCAATTAATCACATCGAGATTAGAGAGAACAACCACTGAAACACAATGACAGGGCATCGGAGAGTAACCACAACACGGCCCATGTGATGCCACAGCCAAAATAATTGGAGAAAGGATACAGAGTATTTCTTGAAAAAAGATACGAAGTATTTCTTGAAGATGTAAATCATAATATGACTCATCACAAATAACCATTCGAATCAACCCAAAGTCATATTTCGTTTACTATTTTTAACATCCCTTCAAATATAAAATCAAAAACCTTACCCTTCGGTGGCCTACTCTGCATCGATATTCCACACTGAAGGATCTGTTACTAGCTTTCCCTAAATGATTTAAATTTTTCCAGCTAAAAACATCTGTCGAAAAAGAAATGAAATGCTTTTTGTGAACACCGAAAGCATTCTCTTTGATAAAATTGTCATCTCAGAAGTAGCGGCTGAATTCTCTGAATCAGGAGAATCCCAAATATCTGTGTAAGGAGAAATCCCTCATGAAAATGCAAGGAATTCAAGTTATGAATTATATATTAAATCCTTAAATTAAAAACTAAATATAAAATTTTTATGATAATATATTTTTTTTAGGAGAAAAAAAGCATGATATATTATATTGAGTCAATTATAATATATTTATTCGTTTTAATATTCCAAAATACTGACATAAAACAAAATCTGTTCCCAAACTATTAACATGAGACAAAATGTTTCCAGTGAAACAAAATCTGAGCCTAACAAAACAAAAATGAAACTGTACCAATACAAAATCTTAAAAATAAATAAATGAAACCGTACAAGAGAGTTAACAACTAAATCTTAACGTGAAAGAAATGAAACTGTACCAGATGGATTGCAACTGCATAAATAAAACAGTACCAGAGAGATTGCAACAATGCATAAATAAAACAGTACCAGAGAGATTGCAAGCAGTGCATAAATAAAACAGTACCAGAGAGATTGCAACACTGCAGAAATAAAATTTGTCAATGGTATCAATCACTGTTTCTCAATCTCAATAAATCATTTATGCTTTCTTTTCATCCCTGGTGAGGGATGATGATGAGTGAAGTTCCAGAAAAGTTTTTTACTGTTTCAGTGATTTTTCCATTCTTTTTTTTTACTAATTGAGCAATGTTTGATATTGTGGGAGCCTTTATCACTGTTGAGGGCAATACCACATTCACTAGGCATTAAAACAACCTCTCTGCTGTCTTTCTGAGGCTGTGAAAATGGAAGCTATTGTTATTAGTTTGGGTATGGAAGTCTTTCATTAAATATTTGGATAGATTTCATTGTCAAAGAGAACCAAGACTCTTATGCTTTGGAGACAGTGTGCATTCTATGAGGCAGCGCAGTAGCAGGAACTTTGGGTATAAAATCTTTTGGGAGATGGTAATATGGTATTCTTCATGACCTGGTTTGGGTAAACTAAGAAATTGGTACATATCTTCTCTGTAAAAATTGTAAAACAGATTTGAGATTTTAAGAATGCATATGGATGAATATCTTTTCCAATGTGTGTAAAATGTGCTGAAATTCATTCAAATCTAAGAGATTAGGTTTAGAAGTTTTGTGTAAGGAAGTCACTTTCTGGAATTCAGTAAATGGTTACTGGGCAAAGTTGTTGATTAAATCTTCCATGTCCGAAAATAATGAAAGCAGAGGCATTAGATTCATGACTTCAGATGCCTTCGATAATCACATGGCTCAAAGAAGGGACTACGGATCAGATACGTTTTTGAATACAGCATTGCCACCTCAATAGTACCAAGGTTCACAGAAGTATTAGTCAACCTTATACTACTCGGCTGGTTCGTGGATGGTCCTCTGGCTTTCTGGTACAAAGAAGGGCAATCAGAGAATATGTTGTGGAGAGTTAAGGAAGTGGGTTCTACTGCCAATGAGTTTCTAACCATAGCTTTGGTAAATTCTGATACCGGTAAAAGCCATGTTTTCCAAGTACTAATCTTACGAGGTGTGGTTCAACACCTTAAAAAGCTTTTCCTCTATAGTCAGTTGTGTCAATTGATTTGCTCTATTATTTGAGCTGTGATTGATTCTTCTGAAGGAGGCGCTGGCAAATGGGTTTTATGCTATACACTCCAAGGCAACCTCTAAACCAGTGTTGTTGTGAAAATTTACAGTCATTAGTTAGTATTGGTTTGTCCCTTACTCAATGGGAATGATGACATACCTCTGGGGCAGTGATGCAAAGGAGTTTAGGCCTGAGATATGGAATGAGAATGGAGTTTCTAAGTCCCTGTCACCATTCAAATTCGCTGCATTTCAGGTAAGTGCCCTCACCCTGATGCTTAATCTTTTGAAAAAGTACCTATGATAATTTCTTGAAATAGATAAGGTATCTTGCTTGACTTACAGGCTGGGCCTTGCATTTGTTTTGGGAAGGACTTTGCATACATGCAAATGAAGATTTTTGCTGTTGTGCTTGTACGTTTTTTCAAATTTGAAGCTGTTGAAGGTAAGGAAATGAAATATTGCCCCTCACTGACCCTCCATATGACTGAAGATGGATTAAATGTTCGTGTCAAGCCTAGATTAGATTACTGAGCGTAGTTTTACTTCACAATAAGGTACTTGACTTACACAAAAATCTTTTATCTGTTGTACATAGGTGTTTTAAGATATTCTGATTTTGTATAGGCATCTGCTATACCCATACATACAATGTCAAACCCCCTCGAGACATGTGGCAACGATGACATCATCTTGCATATCGATGATCTTAACTGCCTAGGGGAGAAACTTAAGCAAAAGTGTATTCAGCGCCAAGATGCAAGATTGGGATTGCGATAAGAAAAAGGCCCCCCTAGATGCAATGTTCCATACGCTATATTTCATGAAGTTTTCCCATCCGGGATGTCGGCCGATGTGGTGTAAGAGGCAATTAGAGGTAATCCAAGTTATAAAAGGAATAAGGCCCCCACGCAGCTGTGGAAAGCTTTAGCGCTCAAAGGGCTAAGTCCTTGGTCCCAACCCCCTGTCATGTGTGAAGCACTAAAAAAGTGGCTGTAATAAGGGGGTTAAAGGTGGAAATCAAAAGTGTTACCTGTTTGCTTGTTTTAGAGGTACAAAGGCCCACGGCTAAGAGATTCAACTGTTACACTGTAGCGAGACAACGATAGTGCAGGACAAAGGGAAAAAGGGTGTGATTGTTCTGTAGTTAAGGCAGAAAGTGACTAGGAACCATCCTAGAGAGGATTAGCCATGGCTTGACAAAAAAACGCCCGAACCAGAGGCCAACAAAGAAGAGTGGCATGAAGATATTTCTAGAGCCCATCATTTCTGTTTCGATGGATTAATTATGTTTTGATTGTTTTGATCGATTGTTGTATTCTATTTTATTTTCAAGAAAGGAATCTCCCTGCTGTAACTATTAAAGGATTCATGCTGAGACAACCATTCATATAGACAGTTGTAAACTTGAGCCTAAAGATATAGAGGAAAATCAAGAAAATGGACTAGAAAAATAATATTTTGGCTGATCGACTTCCTAATATCACATTCACTGATCCTCAAGTTGATCTTGGCCAACCTAAGACAATCCAAGTGGGCTCTCCCACAAACTAGCTATGCCACATAGTGTTTTGTTTCCTTATTTAGTTTTCTATGTTAATATGTTTATAATGAATTTTCAACTAGTTCTAATCATCTTTAAGGCATGAAGTATGAGGCATATAGAGCAAGATAGCCCATTTTGTAATGTAATGAATTATATAGGAAAAAAACCATGGACATATTATGTTAAAGAAGGTTATGTTGTGCTAATAGTTTAGTTTAGCTAGTGGTAGACTAGTAGTAGCAAGAGAGCATAATCTACATGTAATTTTTTTACTTTGAATTAATACAAATCTAGCTAACTTAGGGATATATATATAAAATGTTTGAGAATATTTTTATAAAAATATTAAAAATTCTAATGATTTTACAGTGTTTATAAAAAGGTAAAATAATTTTATCTTATAAAGTTTTGGTGAATTATTATAAGAAAAAATGGAAAAATGGAAATTCACCAATCTTTGTTTTAGTAAAAAATTTGAAAATTAACATATCTATGAAATTTAGTCCCTAATTTTTTTCTAATATGAGGGACATGTGTAATTCATTTTGTACTCACACATGAAGAAGAGAATATTAGTGAAAAACTAGGGTCATCCATAACTAAAAAGCATATTCTAACTTATAGATGAAATGACTTTTTTTTCATGAGAATCAGACCATACATTTTAATGTGAGATTCTGATTTCTTATTATCTTGAAATATGTTTTTGAACACATAAATAGATTTAGCACCTTAGAAAACTATTGAGGCACTCAAATGATGTAAATTATATAACTTAAACTTATAATTCTCAAATATATCTACTAATAAAATTGACTCTCATAAAATATTTCATATCAACTTTTAATTACTATAAATATTATTGAAAATTAAAAAAATCACAAATTTTATATTTAGAATTAAAAATACATTAATAAGAAAAAATAATTTCAAAATTGATTGTAAATAAAATAAATATATTTTTTTTTAATAAAATATTTGAATATCAACTTTATATTAAATAGTATACATCAATGACAATATATTATACTACCAATTGTTCCAAAAGGTATAAAGAGAGGCCGATAAGATTATTAAATTAGAATTGTTGAATTTCTTTAGAAGAGATGTTGGTTCAAGCCTAATGGATGAGAAATTTGAGCTATATCTGCACTTTACTTTATGTACATGTGATAGATGTTGATTCAAGCCTAATGGATAAGCCATTTGAGCTGGCTTCTATCTGCACTTTACTTTATGTACATGTGATTGCTAATATGTAGATAATCATAAAAAAGATAAGTAAACTTCTCTAAGCATAGAACACATAACTTAACAAAGTGCTTCAAAAAAAACATTTGCAGACGAACTCCACCACATTTTAACCAGGTCTAAGTTATAGTTATTCCAACAAAATCGCTGGGTCTGGCACCCAACCTCATAATTTTGAAACCCATGCCATATGGGTGGAACAAACCACAGCAAGAATGTAACACTAGTAGATAGGTTAACACACAGTCTACCTCACTAGTATACCAATGACCCGTTGGCACTTGGTTGTATTATAAACCAATATGCAATGTTACAAAACTCATCGAGTTTGACTCAGACACACAAGTAAAACTCGGATCCACAGAAAACCAGTTGAACTGACTCGTTGGTGAGCAAGAATCAATGCCCGTGAATCTGACATCCTAGCAGTGAATCTGAAACACAAATGCTTGCATGTTAGCCAAGTTTTTCCCTTGTCTGACTTTTTCCCAAATTAAACAATAGTTTTTTATTTCTGTGTTATCAAAGTTCCTGCAGAGTCCGAATCAAACTCTTACTCTTATTTTTCACCAAGCTGAGTTTTGAAGCACTGCCAATATTTTCTCGAGTATAGATAAGAAGCCCTGGTTGTCAAAAGAGAGTAAATGTGCTGAGAGATCATGGGAAAATTTTGCAGCTACTCTCCAACCACCCGAGGTCTTCTCGAATGCGATTTATCCTACAAGAAACATGAATAAAATCCTTCTTAAATACCATTCGGGAAGTCTCTCGCTAAGTATAGGGCAGACTCCCAGAGCCCACGAGATTCAATTCCAATAACACGTTGTTAAAGATTATTCTAGAAATCTGTCCATCTTGGCTTTTTACCATGGATAATGAGATTCACGGTAAATTCGATACTATGAAAGGAAATGTATGGATTGAACAATGCCACAGGCATAGGGAAATTCAAATATGAAAATAAAGAACAGCAGAGGAACATTTTACATGGCCATTGAAGCTACTATTCATAATTGATCGTATTTACGAACCATTTGGTAAGGACAAAACGAACCAACCACATATATTTGTTTTAATTTTCACAACAGTCGCCCAAACCAGAGATCAGAAGCCTGCAATTGAAATCATCAAAACCAAAGAATTATGAAACCCTATGGATTTGAGAACGAAGAAACTTACGGTCCAGATATCGGCCGACACAAGTATAATTATGGATAAGGAACAGAACCACGCATAGTCAACGGTGAACAGAACGTATCGAGGAACCTCCGGGCCAGCGAAATACTTGAGCGTGGCAGCCACCATGCCCAACGTCAATGGCAGCGACATCAGATAAAACACCCACATTTTGGGGTCGTGAAACTCCCCTGTTCAATTCAAACCCTGAAATTTGAAGGCATCGAACGAATTCCCCTCAGAAATCCTCGATGTATAATGACGATCTCTGGGATTTCTTATCAATCGGGGCTGAATTGTGACGGTATCTAGACGCCCAACGATCATCTTTACAATTGCGCTTCCTGAGTACTATACATGAGAGATCAAAGTGAAGGAAAGTAAATAACGAAGTCAAAGCAATTAAAGGTAAACCAAATTTTTAGGTGTGGAGAAAATGCCCTATTCTGAAATGAAGGAATTGGGGTACCCGTACCTATAATTGAATCCCTGCGCATTGATCATCCTTTACAAACTCTTCAATTGGAGGTTGTTGGTCATCGATCCTCTTGAATACCCTGCATGAGATTGAGATAGTCGGACCTGCATTAAAATGGCTGAAATGAATTAAAAATGTATTATCGCAATTGAAAAGCAGAGCAAAAATGAATTAGTGATGGTATGTACCTGAAATTAATGGGAGAGAGCAGAGCCATTATTGAGAGAGAGCCGTGACGGTTCAGTTGCTGTAGACCGCCTTGCCTTTGATGTTGGAAAGAAAACAAACTCACACTCGCTTGGCTCAGATTCAGAGATTCATGCACAGGCATAAACATGCATTAGACAGAAGCGGCAATTCTCTCATTCGCAGGATCATTATGAAGGGTTGCAAGCGGAGTATAGTCAGCCATGTTCTCAATAATATATGTTCTCAATATACGGCTAAAATCATACGAATATGCATACTCACCGGATGCAACTCTGCTCTTCTGTTGCTGAGTTCGGCACTGGATAATGACATAGGGATCCATGTTACCTGCAACCACAGCCACATTAGAGAAAAATTAAATCAAAGATCCAACTGAACATACACCAGCACACATAATTCAGCTGTCTCTTCAACAATATTCGAATCCAAAGATTTATCAGATCGCCTAAAACGCAAGAGATCGGCTCGGATGATAATATATTACAGCAGTGTTTTGCAGCCCCTCGGCAATGTTTTGCAGCCCCTCAGCGTTGACAAGCAGCACCTCCAGAGTTCCCCTCGGCATCTTGATTCTTTTCCTTCTACCTCCTGAAGCCGATTTCCACAGATCCAGGGTCTTGGAATACTTGGAAGTAACATAGAGTCGAGCAGTGCAACCATCTATCTGCCAGGTCTCATCGTATACCCGTCTCATCAATTGGATGGATGAGATTATTTTGATCGTCTAACATTTAAATCAAAGGTTCATAAATGTACACGTAACCCAAGAGGAAAGTTGATTTCAAATGGAAACGCCTTACGGCGTAACCACGTAGGTTATGACAGGGAAGAGATGCGGTGGTAAATTTTCTTGAAACAACTAACAAATTTGTTGTATACCATAATTGTTTGACAATTTTGCTACTTGAAAATTTTAAAGAAATCATTGGTTTTCCTTACTTGCTACTCTTTTTCATTGGCTTCATGGATCTTGTGATTTTTTCTCGGCTCTGATACTAATTTGTTGGAAAGGGAGAGGTGCCAAAACACAAATTTCACCCACAAAACACACTATTTGCGGCTCTTCTATTGATCACAAAAAAAAAATTGATGACTACAATGAACGTGGTTAAGGCAATTTAAGCTTTTTGAACTAGTAACTTACCTAAAATAACTTAATATGCAACCACACACTAAATTAGACTATGACTTAACTCAACTTGACTCAATTCTCAGTTAAGTGACTCTTTGATTTTAGATAAATCTTCATGTGGGAGTAATTAACTATTTTAACATTTTTATATGTTGTGTATAAAAAATGGAGCTCAAAGATAATGAAAAAATATAAAGGTGCATTAAAAATGTTAATGAAAAAGGATACCTACAATATCTAGTGAAAGTTCCAGTTTTTTGAATTGAGAAAGTGTATTGAGTTTGTATTTGTAGGGGGTTAAAAAAGCAATTTTCAGAGATATTTTACAATATCTAGTCAAATTAAGGGTATTATTTAGTATTCCACAAACACACGTGATATGTCAAAGGTTTAGTAAAGTAAGTCACAAAGAAACAATGAGAAGATAATTAGTACCAGGAAACTTGAATTGGAAAGCACATGTTGGAAGGAAAGCCCCTCTGCTAGATGCCTACCAGAATGACCAGGAAGCCTGCACATATAGTTCCCCATTCGTTAGCAACTCCGCTAACAAAATTTGTAATGAGCTAAGGTAAATCTTCACAAAGGAAATGGGAATTAGAATATCCTAACTCATAAAAGACTTCACCAGTAGAGAACGCTCCAAATTTCTTCTCACCATATGGTAAAGAACTCTCTTGTGCATAAAACAATAGTTGACATGGGAAAGGAATCTAATTTGGAATACTATTCATGTGGTTGAGGAAAATACTATTAGAGGTAATAGTAATGAGCAAAAAGCTTCTCACTTAGCAAAAAACCTGGAACGACAACTGTGTCGAGAGCAGGATAGGCCAACATGCCCTTTTCTTCTACATTGTAACCTTGCAATACCAAGGAGAAGGATGATAACGGGAGTTATAGACCATAAACAGAAAAATAGAGTTTAGGATAGAAAAGAAAATCTTTGTTAAAAAAACAAACCATGGCAGAGGAAAAATTACCTCTTGGCATTTGTGCGCTTAAGGAAATGCCTAGAGAAGAAGGTCTATTGCATGAGAACACTAGTAAGTAACCTAAAAAGGTACATGAATTCAATCGGGTGAGGCGAAAGAGAATAAAGCTTTTCTTCTGAGACCTGTTTCATAACACTATTTGCCAAACCCAAACTATTCCCCGAAGATAGTTACCCAAGACCTAATCGTCGGTGAATTACAACCATTGGATCTCTTCTCTTACAGATGTCAGTCTAGGATTGCCAGTCATATTTTATTTCACATTTAATTATTCCCAAGTCATTTATCTCCTCGGTATTAGCAAGAAAACAATAAATAACATAATTCTACATAAATTGATTCATTAAAAGTCAACCATGAGTAATAAAGATTAATATGTGTCTCAGGCAAGACTAAGGTGTATTGAATGTGGTTATTCATTGTTGTCAAAAGTCTGGAAATCCCCAAATTGTCCTACGTACACTACTGCAACGATAGAGAGATTATAATCGAATTGGATTACCCTCGACAACATCACTAATGAGATGGACCAATATGGCAGCATGAGATTGGATATATCACTGTGAATGTCATACATACATAGGTTAAGTATTGTTGTGGAATGCCTCAATTAAACCAAAGGTACAAGCGATGATGGTCGGTTATAGTCTCAATAAACCTTTATTTTGTAAGTGATACTTTGGTTTAAGCGATGGTGGTCTGTTATAGTTTCAATAAACTTGTATTCTATAAATAAAAGTAATATAATAAATCAATAATTAAAAATAATATAATAATTCAATAAGGGTAAAGAGTAGCCTCCAACAAATTTCATAATAAGTGAGAACAATTAAATTCAAGTGCACCTCATAGCAAGGGGTCGGGATTAGCGATGTCGTTGAAACTGTTGAACTTGGAAATTTCAAAAGGGCACCGTGGTCGATAAACACATTTAAAACATCGAATTGGATGGCTTTCGAGCACCAAAATCATGACCGTTATCCACTTACAAGATTTTGATATTAAATTTAAAATTTTAATATAAACAAAGCATAAGTTTGAGTGTATTAATTATCGCTTGATTTCGGGTTAAGGTGATTATATATTAATATAAACGAAATGTTTTTATAATTTAGTCAGTAGTGACGTCTGATTTTTTTAATCAATACATTATTTTATTAATATTATTTTAAATTTTTAAATTAATTTTATATTATTTTAATCAGTTTTATTTAAAGAATTGTTTTTGGAGGTTTTTAGTGCAGAAATTCAACAGAAAAAATTAGTGAGCGAAACTTTGTTTTGTGTTTATATAATATTACAAATTTTTTAAATTTATATAAAACCCAATCATATTTTTATTCTAATCCATATTAAATTTATAAATTTATAACTGTTTGAATTTAGATGTTTCATGGTCGACCAATTCAATGATGTCCTTTTGCTTGTAGAGAAATGCCTTGATCTATCGCATCTGTACTTTTCTAAATTTCTAGTTTTTTTGTTGATGCATTTGTGCTTCCATTCGACGGCAAGGATCGATCCTCCGCAGCTCCAAAATTTGGCGAGATGGGAAAGTACATGGTTTGGGTTTAGATTTAGTAATTTTGCTATTGATATCGATTCATAATTCCGGAGTGTCAATTTTTTGTTTCGAATTTATTGATTTTTTTTAATGAATATATTATTTTATTAATATTATTTAAAATTTTTAAATTAATTTTATATATATTTTAATAGGTTTTATTTAAGGAGTTGTTTTTAGTGTATTTTTTAGGATTTTTAGTGTTTGGAGTTCGGGGAAAGATTTGTGGTGAAATCTTGATTTGTATTATTTAAACTAGTTTTTTTATTGTTACCCATCAAACTTGTGATTTCAATGAATTCCTCTCAAATTTTAGAGAAATTAAACTAGAAAAATCCACCCAAAAATCTTCCAAAAAATCAACTAAAGACAACTCATTTACTTAATGTCATTTTTAGTTTAAAATTATTATAATTATAAATTTATTTAATATTTATTTTAAATTTTATTTTAAAAATTCATATTAAAATATTTTAATAAGTATTTGTTTTTTTTTTAATAAATATAAAAGATTAATGCACATAATGGAAAAGTATATTGAAAAAATATACAAAGAAGATTGATATATTGAGTGCAAAGAATGTGGTCCAATGGTTAGGTGGGGATGTTTGGTCCTTATAAGTCTAGAGGTCCAAAAGTTAGTCGAAAAGATTTGGTCCTTATAGATCTTGTGGTCCAATCCAATGTATACCGAGAACTGCTCCAAGCATAATATTGAGAAAAGAAAAATTAATATCTTGAAAAAATATTGAAACCACTATAACATAGAGGATAAAAATTATAAAAAATAATTTTTGTATCGACATGACAATACTTATTTCTGTGTCTGTGGAGGGCCCAAACAAATTTGAACCAAAATCGTATTGTAATTCAAACAACTAAAAAATACTTTATTTCAATGGTGACATAAGGATTCGAACCAATGATTTCTTGATCCTCTCGGTGGCTTTGCCACTGAGCTTCAAACACAAGCTGGTTTTCAGGGCTTTTATACCTTAATAATGGAAAGAGAGGGAAAAACCATGGCTTTTATACCCTAATAATTGAAAGAAAGGTAAAATAGACCGTGTTATGGATTTTATATCGAAATAATTGGAGAGGGAAAACAGACAAAGAATCATGTTGACTAATTACGATTGTGCAATTATAAAACTTGTGATTGCAAGTGAAAACAGTGGAAGCTCAACGGTTTATCATGTTGTAAAATTTGGATACCTAGATTTCACCATATGCTTTTATTACCTCGAGGGAATCTGCAGAATGACACTCCTCCAGAGCGATCAAACATGACTAAATCAGGATTGGCATAAACTATGATCTAGCTTATCATGAGAGGAACCTTGTGAGTTTGAAACCTTTAACATTATCGCTGCACACTTAATATAGCGAAGTAGATAAGCGAAAAGACAAAAATTACATAAAATACTACAGGAATGGGTTGTTCTACAATTCATGAGAAAAATTACTCTCTCACATGGAATTTCAAACTAGTCTACTTGTGTATTCGATTGTTCTCGCACCACAACTTGCTTTTTGTCACCCTCTGCACTTGAAGCGCGCCAATAACCAATAGAAAAGGATTCAACCATTCCAACAATAAATAAAATAAACATTTAATTATAAATAAAATAAAAATAAAAATAATTAAAATTATATAAACGATTTATAGCGCGTCATTTTTTGATATTTTCAAATTATTTATATTATTTTAATTATTCTAATTTTACAGAGTATTAAAATTTATCAATTGAAAAAATTATTACCCGCGGAAAAAAATTAAATTTATTTATTTTTAATATGTCTTAATTTTACCAGTAATTAAATTTTATCATTAAAAATTAAGTAATGCGGATTGGAAAATAAATTTATGCTCGATTTTATTATTAGTAAAAATGTCACGAATAAAAATAATAAAGTTTTAAACACCAAACGATCTTCGGTTGGGCTAAAAACCGACAGTCAATAAAGTTAATAACAAAGTAATAATATATTATATTAAATAAATGTAAGTGAAATATAAATTAAAATAATTAATTTTTATTAATTTATTGAGAGAGGTTTGGCGTTCGATTCCTATTATAAATAATTTAAAAGTGTCTTGAATTGAATTATCGAGCTGACTGAAGAGGTCTCTATTCGGACCGTTGTAAGTTTAATAAAGATTGGATAAAGACTTAATTAGGGTTTGGTATAAAAACCAAAACCCCATATTGCGACTAGCTGAGTTATTTCTTCTATCCGAATTTTGAAGATATTTGAATGCAAAATGATAATATTTGATGCAATTTTACCATTATGAAATAAAGAAAATTGTTTGGGTTTGAAAATTAAAATAATTTACAAGGTTGTATCCTTCTTAAATTATTTAATAAAGATTTTGATTCTATGTCCCAATGGCAGAGGGTATTTTCTCAAGATTGAATAATGTATTTAACTTTTCAGGAACTATA
>APFE030056895.1:1388-41034 GCA_000404065.3 Pinus taeda
ACGGAGGAGTCAATCCTTGAATCTTGTCTGGGGGGTGCCATTTGTGCTGGCTGCTGCTGGGTGGCCATTGGGGCCTCTTTTTAAATGACGTCAGCATGACGTCACCAGGTGGGTCAGGGTGGGGTGACATCAGCATGACGTCACCAGGTGACGTGGCGGCCTATGACCGGTCCACGGGGGCGGTGAGGTGGCAGATAGGTGGCGTAATGGTGGACAGGGCGCGCAGTCGTGGCGCTGACGCAGGCAGTGAGGGGGCGCTGACGTCGGCAGACAGGTGGCGTAATATCGGACCACCTCCTATATGGCGAGGAATCTGTCAGAGGGGGCTCTGATGGAATTTGGAGGCGACGCGTGGACCCCGCGTGACATCAGCATCTAACAGATATCGGACGATATCGTCCGGACATCGGGGCCGGTCCGATATGAGTGTCAGCCGTCGGAAAAAAAAGGCTGGATCGGACGGTTATCGGACCATGGATCTGCACGGAGGATACGGTCATCGGGCGGGGATTAAAATAATAATTTTCATGATATTAGCGCCCAGCGGGACCCTCAGGGATATTTTAATTATTTTTCATTGGTTCGCAATGTATTTTCACAAAGGTAAAAAAAAAACCCAAAACTTAGGAAAAACTGGGTTTTTATGCAATTTTATTTGTAAGGTCGCATATGCATGGGAACTTAGGATAAATGATTTTTTTTGCATATAAATCTCACAAAGGTCTCCAGACTTAGGATAAGGCAAACAAAATGGGTTTTCAAGGTAAAATTGCCTTTTGGGTGGTTTAAAGGGGTGCAAAGGGTTTTTCCAAGGTTCTTAGGGCAAAATGGAGGGTTGGCTAGGTAGAATGAGTTTTGATGGAGAGAAAAAGGTAAGGCTTGGGTTCTTGAGCTAACCAGGTGTTAATTCAATTCCCTAGTAGTGAAACATATGGCTATATTGCCAAGGAAGGGATATTTATAGAATGCTTAGGGTTTATACACCATGGTGTTATAATAGTAGGGAAAGGGAAACATAGGGAGCTAGATAATAAAGTTAGAGGTCAATATAGGGGGAGAAGGTGAATGAGGAGTAATACTACTAAGTTTTCTTGAAAACAACTTAGCTTAGGGAGTAGATCAAAATGAAAAGAACTTTACACAAGAAATGTGGCTTCTAAAAGCATAAGGACCACCATAAAACCTTAAATTCTTTCATAATCACAACTGGTGAAGGGATGTTAGTAATGAGTGATAAATAAAGGGAAAAGGGAAGTTAGACATGCTCCCTTATGTTCTTTTCCTTGTATTTGATTAGCAAAATGCAGCTTGGGAGGAACATCACTTCTGCAACCCCATCTACCTACCCAACTATTTAGCCTAGCATTTTTTGTTTCTTCTTGGAGGGTCCACTTGGACTTGCAGACCCTTCATATGCCTTTTCTTTTCCATTGGCTTTTTCCTTTGATTTCCTATCTAGCACTACCCTTATTTCTTCCAAGGCCCCAGATTAAGCAGTTGGGAACCTTAGTTTCTCTGCCTAACTACTGATCTGCCAAGATTAAACAGTTTGGACAGATTTCTTTCTCTATTCTACAATAGAAAAATTGAAACATGGCATGATCCAGATTAGACTCTTGGATCATCCATCAAAATTTAATAGACATGAAGGCATGTACACACCTTGCCTTTCCTTGGAAATATGGGACCTTTGAACCAGCAAAGTAGAGCATATTTGGCATTTGAATTTGCCAATCATGAAATATGAAACCTATTGGTATAGGTATCCAACAAGTAGCTAACACCCCCATTAATCCAAATAACATCCCTATCTAGATAGGTTAAATTTAAAGAAAGTAGCCCACTCTAAATATGATCTTATCAATGAATTAAGAAACATTTACATAAAAAATCCTTTGCTACAATCCCTTAAAAACATATGTATTTGAGTAACAACAATTAAGAATTTATTTCTAAGTAAGATATGAAGAAAGGAGAGTGAACCACCTATGATCCAATTCATTGGAAGATATGTAGATTTGATGTTTGTACAGACACTTGTAGATAATTATGTAGACCCTAGAAACCATATTATGTTCTTACATATTAATGGGATTTTTGTTCCTAATACTCTAATTGACCTTGCAACAACTATTAATATTATGACCATGCAGAACATGAAATAATCAAATTTTCATAACCTTTATCCAACTCCTATTATTCTTGAACTAGCTAATAGACCTAAGATAAATATAGAGGGAATATTGGATGATGTTATTGCTTCATTGAACTCTTGGAAATATCTTGTAGACAAGATGGTCTTGTAGCCCAAGGTTTCTTCTAGAGGAAAACCTATTATCCTTGGGAGATCATGTCTTTCTACTATAGATGCATTTATAAGCTGTAAATATAGAAATATGTTCATTGCATAGTTTAAAAATGCAGCAAGAAAGTCTCAATTTGATTTTTACTTGATTAAATTGAGGAAATTCAGAATTCCACATTAGAAGACAGCTTGCAGGATTTAATTGAGGTGACATGGATATTTTCACTCAGTTAATAACATTCAATTCGGGTTAATGAGTTGAAGTTTAGTTTGCTTGAGTTGATTCCTAAAAAATAGGAGTGTAGCTTACGTAATTCAAGCTAGGGGAATGATGTTCAGTTGTGTGTAGCGATTCTGAAATTTTAGGATCCTGGGTTGATTGAATTTCAGTTGTAGCGATTTAATTCAATTAAATTGAGTTATGGTCAGTTAAACTAGTTATAATTAATGGAGGAACTAGTGGAAGGTCAAGTTGTGGAAGTGTGAATTCAACCACACTCAGTCATCATCTAGATAACTGATCAATTAGCCTAAATTAGCTCATGCATGTAGAGAACGTGAGTTACCCAGCTGATATGGAGATTTGAAGGAAGTGTACTATCAATTGTAGACTATTCTGTAAGTGTACAGATGGTGCATACAGTCAGAGGAAGAACCTAGAGGAATTGAGCAATCCAATTGAGGTAATTCCCTAAATAATAGGGGCCTAATTCCTCAAGGAACAATGCAGGGAATTAGGAGCTTTGAGGGCTTGAAAATTGGCTAAGTGTTAGTCAGAGTTAGTTAGACAGGCATAGGGATATACTATACACTTGCAGGCAGGGAAAATTTTAGAAATGCAAATTTATTTTAAAGTTTTGAAACCTTGGCGAAACTTGCTAGTCACTAACATGCAAAGTGTAAAATGTTTGAAGATGCCTTTGGAAAAATATTCAAATTTATAATGATTTTATATAGTTTGTGTAAAATTTTGGAAATTTTTAGGGTAAAATAATTTGATAGTATAAAATTTGGGTGAATCATTTTTAGAAAAAAATGGAAATTGGTGAATCTTATTTTTGGAAAAAAATATGGAAAATTAGCTCACTTGCGAATATCAGCCCCTAAAATTCCGCTTCTTGCAGGGTGTGCTTAGGCTTGAGCAAGCATATGTAGTTCATCTCTATTCTCTTATTAATGCAATACAAATAGGAAGGGGCTTTGAGAACTTTCTTTCCCATTGATAAATCTTTATGCATGTGTGAAGTTTCCTTTTTCATGTTTATAATTTGTGTTCTATATTGTGAATTAACTTATGCAGATAAGTAGAGTAACTTCAAGTCTTGTTATTTAGTAAATTTAATGGGTCTTTTAGAGTATACATATTAATTTTTACATGGTATCTTAGTAGGATTCACATTAGAATGAGTCCTTGAAGTCCTCTTATACAATGATCATTGAAGAGCTAATGAATTGTTAGGAGGAAGAGTTATGGAGCCCTAGTGCAGACTTCTTAATGGAGATAGAAGGCTACTAGTGGGCATATCAATGAGCCAATCTTTAGTGACACAAAAAGGAGTTATGATCATTGATATTGGTAGATTGAGGAGAAACAAAATCTCCCACAGGAAGATCGAGACTCAAAAGATATCTAGTTTCAGAGGGAGAAACCCTATGGAAGCTAATACTTTAGGATCTAGAGAGATTAGACTCATTATTGTGGTGGTTGTAGCAACAGAGCAATATGAACAATAGTATAAGTAGATCAGAGTTTTCTTTGCATGTAGTTATATCTGCTAGTCTGAGGTAGGGTGATGCAAAGCCCTACTCCCAAGAGTACAAAAAATTGTGGCAGGGTCCATTGAGACATTCTCCTCATGGATCATTACCCTACTACAGGGGCCCACAATATTTAGTAGTAGGAGGATCAATGTCATTCAGGTACTCAGGAGTGCAAAGAAGTATTAACAACAAAGCAGGAGGCTGAGTAGTAGAGTTAAAAGTAACATAATTTTCTGAGTCGACAATTGAAAACACAATTGATTCAGTTTGTTTTTTGGATTCTTCTCAACTGTAGATTGTTCAGTAGAAGCATCAAAAATGAGAGGTGTTTCATGCAGTACATTCCATAGGAGCAAGATAGGGGTGGTTGATAATCCCTCTCTTGCTGAGAAAGAGTGTTGCAAAATGCAGCAAGAAAGTATCAATTTGATTTTTCCTTGATTAAATGGAGGAAATTCGAAATTTTACATTAGTAAACAACTTGGAGGATTTAAATGAGGTTACATGGCTCTTTTCACTCACTTAAGAACACTCAATTTAAGTTTGAGTTGAAGTTTCATTTGCTTGAGTTGATTCCTGAAAAATAGGAGTCTAGCTTAGTTAATTCGAGTTATAGGAATGAAGTTAAGATGTGTGCAGTGATTCCTAAATTTTAGGAGGCTATATTATTTTAATTTCAATTATAGGAATTTAATTTAGTTAAATTGAGTTATGGTGAGTTAAACTAGTTATAATTGTTGGAGGAACTAGTTGAAGGTCAAGGTGTGGAAGTGTAACTTCAATCCATGTAGTGATCATCCATATAACTAATCAATAGGCCTAAATTAGCTCATGCATTTCGAGAATTTGAGTTACCCAGTTGAGATGGAGATTCTAAGGCAGTATACTATTAGTTGTAGACTATTCTGAAATGTACAAGTGGTGCATGTAGCCAAAGGGAGAACCTAGAGGATTTTCATAACCCAATTGAGGGAATTTCCTAATTAATAGGGGTCTAATTCCTCAAGGAACAATGCAAGGAATTAGGAGTGTGGAGGGATTAGAAATTGGCTAAGCATTGGCCAAAGTCAGTTTCTCAGGTAGAGGGATAGACTATACAATTGTAAGGTGTGCCTAGACTTGATCAAGCATATGCATTTTTTCTCTATTATCTGATTAATGCAATACAAATAGGAAGGGGTTTTAAGCAGTTGCTTTCCCCTTGATAAATCTCTGTGCATGTATGATATTTCATTTTGCATGTCTATGATTTGTGTTCTATATTGTGAATTAATGTTTGCAGATCAGTAGAGTAGCTTTGAGTCTTGTGATTTAGTAAATTTTATGATTAGTTTTGACTTTAAACTTTAATTTATACATAAACATGGGCATTCAATGAAACAAGTAACTTTATACTCACCTGCAAAATGTCTAACACTCAATTGGAAAACATGATAAGGAATAATGACAAAAATAATGATGAAGAATTTTTTGCAACAAGTTGCAATGATTGATCACGTAATGAATTTCAAGCCTAAATACTAAACAAAGTAAAATTAATACTTTTATTTGTAATTTTGATTTTATAAAGAAATATGATTTATTTTCCCTACCATTAGAACAAATTTTAGAGAATTATGTGCAGGAAACTAGTCATTTAAGATCCATATTTTCACTTTGTAATGCCATGATAGAACTTACAAAAATAAAATGCTACAATAATCCTATTGAAATCACCCGAGACAAAATTTTGTATATATGTTCTTAGCTTACTGAATTTTATTAGGAAATTTTGATCCATGTTTTGAAAGAACATGTAGGTGCCTTTGTATTAGACTACCATGATATGAAATGTATACACCCTAGTACTTATTATCATCATATTTATATTTAGAGTAATTCCCTTCACATCAAGAAGCATTAAAGGCATATGAACCCAACCCTTAAGGAAGTGGTTAAAGAGGAATTATAAAAACTTCTTGATGCTAAATTTATCTATCCAATATTTGACAATAAATGGGTCTCATCTCTTGTATTGGTCCCAAAAAATAATGATAAGTGGTAGATCTATGTAGATTAATTAGAAATAAATAAAGATACTATGAAGGATTATTTGTCACTTACTTTTCAATAAGGTTTTAAACAACCTAGTAGGAAAAATGTACTTTTAGTTTTTGGACGGTTTTAGTGGTAAAACATAGATTCAAATTGCACCTGAAGACCAAGACCAAACACCATTTACATGTTAGTGGGGGGAATTTTCTTACGAAGTGTTGTTGTTCGGATTACGTAATGCTATGGCCACTTTCTAGAGAGTAATGCTAGGAATTTTCTCATGTTTAATTCATCATTGTGTTGATGCATATATGGATGAATTTACCATTTATGCTGATTCACTTGAAAATGCATTAGAGAATTTTGAAAAACTTTTGTTAAAATCGACAAAATAACCTTTCTTTATGTCATGAAAAATGTTGCATGTTGTTAACTAAAGTTGTTGTTCCTAGACATATCATTTCTACTACAGGAATTAAGGTACATCTAAAAAAAATAGAATCACTTTTAAAGCACATAGTTCCCATGAATCACAAGGAGGTAATACTTTTTCTCGATCATTTAGGTTATTGCAAAATGTTTGTAGAAAATATAAAAAATATTGTTCCAACTTTTTCTTAAGTCACTCTGTAAATATGTTGATTTTTCTTGGGGTAACCATTCTCAATGTGCATTTGATATCTTAAAAGAAAATCTTTCTGTTGCACTTTTTTTGAGAGGAAAAAATTTGTCCACTACTATTTCACGTACCCATGGACACTTACGGTACTACAGTTGGAGTTGTTTCAGGGAAGAAGGAAAGCTAGTCTTATTATGCCATTTTTTGTGTTAGTAAAAATCTTACACCCATTGAACTTAATTAGATTGTTACTGCAAAATAAATTTTCATAGTTATACATGTGATTAACAAGTTTAAGGATTATATTACTAGATATGAAAATTTTATTCACACTTATCACTGCACTATGTATTACTTGATGAATGAAATGATCACTAGTGGTAGGATTACTAAATTGATTTTGTTGCTATAAGAATTTAATATCATGATTGTAGACCACCCTGGTAATGCACATTTGGCTATAAATTACATTTGTAGAAATTATAATAAAAGTGAAATTATTCATGCAGATGATATATTTCATGATAAACACTTATTTTTTGGGACCAAAACCCATTGATTCTCCATGGTTTGAGGATATTTCCAAGTGCTTAGATACTTGAAAACTACAACAACATTTGTCATCAAGGGAGAAACAAACAATTGATAGGTCATGTGTCACTTACTCGTGGGTTTATCATGATCTTGATCTTTCATATAATGAACCTAATATCATTATCTGTAGAAGTGTTTGGGAGGATGAGATGTTTGGTATTTTGAAAGCATGCCATCATAAATCATGCAAATGACACTTTGGCTAGAGAAGGAAAACTTACAAGGTGTTGCAGTCAAGATATATTGGCCAATAAATTTTTGGGATGCTAAGAAGTATGTTAGAAGCCATGGTAGTTGTCAAAGGATGGGCCAATTATCATAAGCCAACAAGATTCCACTTCACACTCAGATACTTACTGAACCATCTTCAAAGTGGGATTTTTATTTCATTGGAAATATAACTCCAATGTCAAGAAAGAAAAGCTATATCCTTTTTTGCATTAATTATGTTACTAAATGTGTTGAATCCAAGGCTCGATGTAAAGATAATGAAAAATATGTTGCAAATTTTCTTTATGAAGATATTTTCGCTCAATTTGGTGTGCTTAGATAAATTGTTACATATCAAGGAATGAAATTTACATAAACACTCATCCAATCTGTCCCTTTGTAATATGTTGTGGCCGGCAACAACCCCCCTTTTATTTAAGTTTAGTAATAAAGCTAAATAAATGGGGACCCTTCTAAAAAATAGAAAACTAGCACTTATGTTTCCCTTTGAATAAAACATGCTATCATAAACTTAGGAAAACACCCGCAAAACCTAAAAACTTAAGTTTTATGATAAGTTCGAAATAAGATTGTTCTCTTAAATAATAAAACATCGCATCGCAAGGTGTAATGGCGAACATCATATGAACAAGCTTTTGGAACTGTGGAAACGTGATGTGAGATCGTGTGCCTTAACGACTTATCTCACATCACAACTTTCATACACTACAAGCATCACCTATGGTAAAATATCCCGATCTAGTGATATGCAATCAGATATCTCGAAAGTCGCATCTCGCAGAGGCTGAAGGTGATAAATGATTGTTGATAAAATGGATTAACGATATTGCAATCTGTGATACTGCAAAGCAAATCACAAAATCTCTTTATCGTAGATCTGCAGGGCTCATCGTCCAATAGATTTTTTCTCATAATTCGATAACAAGTTATGGGCATTAATGACAATTTAATGGTTAGTTTATGGTCATTTATGAGATAAGACTTAAAAACTGATCGAAAGGTTATTTCATGTAGCGTGGTATATTTGATATGAGTTCAGAATTAAAGAGATGTTTGTCACTTTATCTGTTTCCTCATTTGTAAAATTACAGGAGCAACAAGTAGAGTAATATACGCAGCAAGGTGCAGAATGTAATGGGAAAGAAGGGAAAGGCTCCGGTTGCAGAGGAAAAAGATATGATGCCCTTGTACACAAACACCAACTATAATAAAGATGCCGCCATAACTACTTGGGAAGGCATTTACAGTCTCCTCGAAGAAGAAAAGCCAAGAGTTATGGAGGATAAAGCAACAACAGACTCACATGGGTCATCTGAAGCATCAATAACTAAACTTGCATGTTCATTCTTGCACAGAATAGTAGCAAGGTCGAAGATTCTTCCATACACATCATGGTCAAGTGGGTATTGGACAGTGTCAATATAACAAACAAACACTTCAAGGCCCGAGGTGTTAGGTCCCTATAATACTAGTGATTACCTCATTACTATTGTAGTTATATCCCTTATTAATATTGTTGTGCCCCTATTGTCCCCGTATTGTTATTACTGTGCCCCATAGAATCCCTCTATTGTTATTTTTGTGGCTTTATATTATTATTCTTAGGTCAGCTGGGTTATATTGTGACTCCTTAGAATCCTATATATAGAAAGGAGGCTTTGTCATTTGAATCACACAAGAATTGTTCATTTATGTAATTTAAAGGAGGTTTCCCCCTCTAAGAGGCTAAATTCTAAGGCGTTGATCTATCTTTTCAATCTTTTTGTCAGCTGGTTTCATAACATTTGGTATCATAGCTTTGGATTCTAGGGTTTCACTACTCCAAATAGGTCATCGTGGCTTTTTCACAATAAATTTTTTTCTGCGATTTTCAGAAGCTAAAAACAAAAACCCATTTGAGAAGAAATTGCACTGAACTTGGGGTGCGAATTTCAAAGACTTTTGCACTATATTTGTGGAGATATGATCTGAGGAAGTTGGTCTTTTTGTAGACTCCTGAATTACATTCAAAATAGGCGACCTAGGGAAAATTATCATAACTTTCTCTTTGTGCATCAGATCGAAATTTCATAGGAAGGTACAGAAAGAGGATGGAATTTAGTTTCTTGTATATATTTGTAGAGTCAAAGGTCAAAACAGTGACTTGTGGCATGTCGTACAAGTTCACACTACTGAACTGTTCTATAATTAGGTCACTGTGGGAGATTTGGCATAACTCTTCCCTCAAGAATCCAATTTCGATCAGACTGGTGGCATTGGAAAGAGGATGTAGAGGGGTGCTGTAGGTTGCAACTTTAGAACTGGATGATCTGAAATTCAATATCAAGCTCCTATAAAGTGAAAAAAGGTGTGTAATTTTTTTAAATTTTTGCATAAGCTTGGTTTGAAAAATTAGTTTGAAGAAATTCAAACGGCATAGTAAAGCATTATTATTGGTACTTTATGCCCCGAGGAAAGAAAATGAAAACACCTAGTAAGTAACTTGAAAGCTATAGCATGACTCATGAAGAAGAGGAAGAAATGCAACATGATATATCAAAGTTACGAGACCAAGTGAAATAAGTGTCACTTGCACAAAAGGTAACAGAATCTAAGATGGATAGTTTAAAGAAAGGTGTAGAAGTTAAGATGAATGAAATGGAAGCTAAGATGAATGAAATAGAAGCTAAGATGGATGATTTGAAGATAGATTTGAAGACAGATTTGAAGACAGGCATGGAAGATTTGAAGATACATTTGAAGATAGATTTGACAAAGTTTCTACAAGAAATGCTTACTAATGGTGAACGGGTAGTAAAGGAAACTCATGGTGAGAAAAAAATAAATGTTAATCATGATTTCATAGACTCTAATGTTGGACCGAAGACCCACCATATTCCAAAAATCGATATGAGGAAGTTTGATGGCAAGGATATCGCAACATGGATATTACAGATGGAGCAATTTTTCGATCTCAATAATGTGAAAGGTGTTGGGTTGTGTTATATTCTTTCCACATAGTTAATAGGGGGTTTGAGGGGTACCCGTAACCCCACTTTATGGGGTCTGGGGCAGCGGCCCGGAAAATTTTGGTTTTGGACCCTATGTTAGGTTGGGTGGACCCACCTATGGTTTTGTGCATGATTTTCGCACATGTTTGGACGCGATGGCTTTCGGTTCCATGTTATTGGATGCGATGGTTTTTGTCCATGTATTGGACGTGATGGTTTTTCGGTCCATGGTATTGGATGCTTCGGCATGTATAAATATTATTGTAACATTGAAAGCGAATATAATGAAAAATCAAGTGGTAGTTCCGTTTTGGGATCCAGGGGAACTCTGTGCATATTGTGCATATGTGTTTTTATGTGTTATGCTCTCGCATTGTTTATTTTTCTGTGATTTAGAATTCCTATGCAGGTAATTTCTGTATGGGGTTAAAACCTACACAAAACACACAAAAGGTAGGTATTGAAACTTTACATTTAGAACCAAATCATTTTGTATGGTATCAATGGCTTCGCTCTCGTAAACAAATTATCACTTGGGCAACTTTTACGGAATAATTGACAACACATTATGAGGATACAAAAAGCAACACTTTTTTTAGCCAATTGATATGTCTCAAACAAAAGGGTTCAATAATGGAGCACATTGAGGAGTTCCAAAAATTGAACATAGGGGTAAAAAATATTTCAAAGGAGCATAAGTTTTATGTATTCATAGGGACTTTAAAGGATGATATTCAACATGATGTTCACCTTTGGGAATCTGATTCATTAGAGAAGGCATTCAGGCTAGCAAGAAAAATGGAAAGAAAAATTATGGCAACCAGGAAACATACCACTCACAACTATAAAGATGGAAGTGTAGTTGCCCCTAGTCTTCCACAACCTATAAGGTTGACACCACAACAATTGGAAGGAAAAAGAGCAAAAGGGCTTTGTTATAGTTATGATAGAAAATACACTAAAATTCATAAGTGTGTTGAGAAGAAATTATTCTACATAGATTGTGAAGAGGAAGAAGAAAAGGATTAAGAAAGGTCAAAAGAAGAGGATATACTCCAGGAACAAAGCCTAGATAAAGAAGAAATGAATCCAACCATATCTTGAAATGCATTGGTTGGAATTACCAATGGTCAAACCATCAAGATAGAAGGACAAATCAAGAAGAAAAAGGTAATAGTGTTGATTGATTCAAGAAGTACCCACAATTTTATTCATTGAAAGATAGCAAAAGAATTGAATTGCTTCCTATATCCAGCACTAGAGTGTCAAGTGATGGTTGCAAATGGAGGAATGATAAATTTCTCTAGAAAATGCCATAATATCAAGTTATCCATCGGAGAATATGTATTGACTAGCCCAATGCTTTCCATTCCAATGGGAGGTGCTGATTTTGTAGTAGGAGTCCAATGGCTACAATCCTTGGGTACAATAGCTTTTAATTTTCAAGAACTTTTCATGAAATTTTTTGCGGAAGGCAATGAAGTTGAATTAAGGGGTATTGCAGGGAAACTAAGAAAGATAATCAACTCTAATGGTATGACAAAGATACTAAAAAAGGAACAAAGAGGTGTAATTGCACAATTATATTCGCTAGATGTTTCCACATCAGAATCATCTATTTCTCAAGATCTCCAAAAAGTCTTGGACAATAATTCCGAGGTATTTGAGACTCCCAAAGGTCTCCCACCTATTTGTGATCATGATCATGCTATTCATCTGATTCCAGGAAGTGTTTCTCCAAACATTAGGCTGTATAGATATCCTATACCCAAAAGAGTGAAATTAAACGTATGGCTGCAAAAATGCTAGAGGCTGGTATAATTCAACCTAGTCAAAGTTCTTTCTCTACTCCAGTAGTATTGGTGCAAAATAAGGATGGATCATGGCACATGTGTCCGAATTATAGGGAGGTCAACAAGGTCACTATTAAAGATAAGTTTCCCATTCCTGTCATTGATGAATTACTAGATGAATTGCATGGATCAATTTACTTCACCAAGTTGGATCTTCGTTTAGGATATCATCAAATCAAAATGAAGACTGAAGACATTCCAAAAACAACATTGAGAACTCATGAGGGTCATTATGAATTTTTGGTCATGCCTTTTGGCGTTACCAATGCACCTTCTACATTTCAAGGTTTGATGAATTCCATTTTCAAACCCTTCCTTAGAAAATTTTTGTTAGTACTTTTTGATGATATACTAATCTACAAAAAGTCTTGGAATGATCATGTTGAACATGTTGACAAGGTGCTACAACTATTGGAGGAGAAGCAATTATATGCAAAAATCCAAATGTTTATTTCGAGTACAAGAGGTGGAATATCTGGGTCATATTGTATCTCATGAAGGAGTTAAGGTAGACCCGAGCAAAATTAATGCCATTAGGGAATGGAAAATCCCCACATCCATAAAGCATATGCGAGGATTTCTCGGGTTGACAAGGTATTATCACAAGTTTGTTAAGAATTATGGGAGAATAGCAGCACCTCTAACAACATTATTGAAGAAAGATGCATTTTCATGGACTCTAGAGGCAACAAAGGCCTTCGAACATCTTAAAGAGGCAATGTGCCCAACACCAGTCTTAGCTACACCCGAATTCACAAAGACCTTTATTATGGAATGTGATGCTTCAGGAAATGGAATTGGTGTTGTTTTAGTGCAAGATGAAAGACCCATTTCTTTTGAAATTTGTCCAATCAAGGGAAAGTTTTTACACAAAGCTATTTATGAGAAGGAAATGTTGGCAATACTACATGCACTTAAGAAATGGCAACCCTACCTAATGGGAAGACACTTCAAGGTAAAAAAGGATCATGATAGCCTTAAATACTTTTTAGAACACAGATTATCCTTTGAAGAGCAACAAAAGTGGGTCACGAAGATGTTGGGTTATGACTTTGAAATCATATACAAAAAAGTGAAGCAAAATGTGGTGGTAGATGCACTCTCAAGAAAGGATGAGGATGTGGAAGCATTGTTGTGCACCATTTCTATTATCTAACTCGATTGGATAAATGAAGCAAGGGAGGAATGGACAAATTATGAAGAAGTGTGGGCACTTATTCGAAAGTTACAACAAGATTTCAGTATATCTGATACATTTAGCTGGCAAAATCATTCGTTATGGTACAAAGATCGCTTATACCTTTGTAAGAATTCCCAACTTAAACAAAAGATTCTTATAGAATTGCACACTTCTCCCTTAGGGGGGCACTTAGGATTTTTAAAAACTTACCATAGGGTTAAGAAGGAATTTTCTTGGGGTGGCCTTAAATCGGATATTCAAAATTTTGTGACAGTATGTTTGGTTTGCCAACAAAATAAAGTTGAAACAATTAAGACCCCGGGTCTATTACAACCTTTATCCATTCCAAGCCAACGTTGTGAGGAGGTTTCAATGGATTTTATCACAGGTTTACCAAAGTCTGAGGGAAAGAGTGTCATCATGGTGGTAGTTGACAGATTTACTAAGTATGCACACTTTTTGCATTATCACATCCATTTAAAGCGAGTACAGTTTCTACTGTATTTATGGAAACAATTCAAAAGCTACATGGAAACACAAAGATTATTGTAAGTGATAGAGATCCCATTTTCACTGGAAATTTTTGGACAGAATTATTTTCTTGTCTTGGTACTCAGTTAGCTCATAGCTCATCTTATCATCCTCAATCTGATGGGAAAATAAGATAGTAAACAAATGTTTGGAAGGATATCTTCGTTGCCTTGTATCTGATAAATAGACACAATGAGTCAAATGATTGCCTCTAGCTGAATGGTGGTATAACACTTCCTTCCATACACCAACAAAAATTACCCCATTTATAGCACTTTATGGATATCAGCCACCATTGATCAATCATATTTAAGAGAAAATTCTAAGGTTCAAGCAGTGGAACATCACATCGAACATCAACAAAAAGTCCTCCAACTCTAAAAGGATAAACTCATGTTGACATAGAATAGAATGAAACAACAGGTAGATCAACATCACAACGAAAGAAGTTTTGATGTAGGTGATTGGGTATTCCTACGGCTACAACCTTATAAACAAATGTCCCTCAAGAAAGCTAAGAAGGATAATTAATTATCACCAAAGTATTATCGTCCATACAAGGTGTTGCAAAAGATTGGTACTATGGCATACAAATTGGAGCTTCCTACAGCTTCTCGAGTGCACCCAGTTTTCCATGTTTCATGTTTAAAGAAGGTTATAGGTGACAAGCTCACAGTTCAAACAATATTGCCAGAACTTGAGGAGCAAGAAAAAACTATATTGGAAGCAGAAGCACTCACATATACAAGAACTCGACGGCTATGAAATCAATCAATTTCGGAGTATCTCATCAAGTGGAAGAACTTATCTGCTAAAGATTCCACATGGGAGGATGAAAATTTTATACAAAAGCATCTAGAACTACTCAAGCATTGAGGACAACACGTTTTTTAAGGAGAAGGGCATGTTAGGGCCCTATAATACTAGAGATTACCCAATTACTATTGTAGTTGTATCCCTTATTAATATTGTTGTGCCCCTATTGTCCCCATATTTTTATTACTATGTTCGATAAAATCCCTCTATTGCTATTTTTGTGGCTTTATATTATTATTGTTAGATTGGTTGGGTTATATTGTGACTCCTTACACTCCTATATATAGAAAGGAGGTTTTTTCATTTGAATCATCCAATAATTGTTCATTTAGGTAATGTAAAGGAGGTTGCCCACTCGAAGAGGCTGAATTTTAAGGTGTTGATCTATTGTTTCTATCATTTTATGAGCTGGTTTCATAACACAAGGCCAAGACCTCATTGGGTCATTCACTGCATAAGATTTAAGGCTTATGTATCATCAACCAAAGTCGTAGGCAACCTACAACAAGCAGTTCGTGGAAAAGTTTACCAAAGAAAATGAAGATTTGGTAGAGTGTACCAATAATTGGTCAGTGATGGAAGAACCATTGAAAAGGGCAAAGCGTGCTAACCAAGGCCCATCAAAATTGCGCATGAGGCAAAAAAATAGCACCTGGGAAGCTCGTATCGAAAAAAGGAAGCAATTTCTGATGCACGATTAGTGCTTACGGGAAAAACCCCTCGAGAAGGAAAAACCCCAAGCGCTTGGTCGCACGTAAACTGGAAAACCACAGGGAAAAGCGCTAAAGGCTAAAGGTGGAACAGGCAGCAAAAGAAGCAACTACAGTGGCAAACAACGTCATTAACTGTGTTAATGATAACCTGCACATAGAAAACCTCATATCAGAGACCACATCGGGATTTCTCCCAAAAGCACAGCAACTACAAACAAGCTGGAGACAAAAGGCTGACAAAAGGGTAGATTCCATCAAGAAGTTAACCAAGTTGAATTGGGAAACTTACTGGCAGTACTTGGTTAAACCACATAGTCAATGCATGACTCTCAAATGCCTTACGAACTCTGCCAAGAAGATAGCACCAGCACTTGTTGATTTTGTTTTCGTAGGGCAACTAAAATCAGAGGTCGGCCAACCGACCCTCCTCAAGCCAATCCTGAATGCTTGCGACCACAAAGAACAGATGCATAGACAGTTATTTCTGAATTCAGTTTTAGTTTTAGTTTTGATTTATTTTTTCCTTAGGCGAAGATGGTAATTTAAACCTCCTCCTATATTTTTGTAATAAACTATTTTTAGTATTTAGGAAGTAGTATTTTAACCCCTCTCAGGCATTTAGAGAAGGGTCCTAAAATTTGTCAAAAACATTTCCTCAGAACATGCACTTCTGTGCCCTTAGAGGAGGTTTTGATGAATGAATGGAACAATATTGATTGATATCTGTGTTTGATGTCTGCTACTGAAATGCACTTTTGTTCTCTTAGCAGATGTTGAATTAGGAAGTGATAGATCTATATTATTGAAGCTCATAAGTAGGACTTGTTATCAATGGTACTTTTATCTCTTAATGGTTTATGCTTATGTGTCTAAGCAATATTTTATGTTCAATTATTTATATATGAAAGCTAGAATGTTTGAGTTTTGGAAGTTTTGTACGATGATGACTATTCTGTTTATGCTCAATATATGAATGACTTATTATGTGATATGCTTCTAATAGTTATTTCGGCTAACTTTTTATACGAAGAAATTCATTTTTATCGAATTCTTTTCTTGTAGCAATTGAATGATCGTTATTACCAATTGTTGTTTGAAATTATTTTAGATCGCAAAAGTGAAAAGTTGAATCCCAGGTTAGTTTTAGACTTAAATATTTCTGTTCATTCGAATATAAATTCATTTTTAAATTAGTCTTGGATTAAAAGAATTTTACTTAGAAATCTTTAGAAAACAGAGATATCAAAAACCTTATCAACACACACAAATTGGGAAACTAGTCCCATTATCCCTAGTCGGACCCACCATCCCAAGTGGAAAAGGAGTTGCTTTCAAGGTCCGCATCGGGTGGGAATCCCCCTTATTGTAGACTCAGTTTTCTAGGCTTCAACATATTTTGTGCTAGAAGGAGGGCCCCGAATTATGAATGGCTAGTAAATCCAAATATAAATACCTTTCTGAGAGTAAATCACCCTCAACATCTCCCCTGACTTCTCCATCACATTCCAAATCTTTAAATCCTAAGAAAGAAGTTACGAAAACAACAACCACTGCCACAAACCCAAACTTTTCAGAGGAATATACTATTGAACCTCTTGAAGTTGAATATTTGATTCATAAACTTCAAGGATTTTCCATATCACCACAAAAATCTGAAATATCTCAAGGCAGTGTGACTTCGCAATACAATCCTTCTCATCCCTTAACCAGATTGCAGAGTGAAAAGTTTGGTACTGAACCAACAGAATTACCTTTACCTAAAAGGAGAAAAGCAAGGAAATCACCTCAAGGGTTTGATAGTGAGACTCTTTCATCATCAACATCCATTCCAACTTCTCCATTGCAAAATCAACCATCCACCACTCCACTTCAAACTGTTGTCCATCAGAGTACTAGAACTTTAACATCCTCTTCCCTTCCACAAGTGACTTCATCCATGCTTTCCTCTGTTAGTAGTTCAATGACGGCCCAAACCCCACGGAATAACCTAGGGGCAATCTTAATACCTAACCCCTTAAGTCAATTACTAGCCCACCCTGAAAAATGGCTACCTAAGTTTAATCCTGAAGCAGGCATGCTAGCAGAAGAACACATAAACAACTTTATGTTATTGATAAATTTAAGATTTTGTTGTTCGGCTTTTCCCTTATACTCTACAAGGAGTAGCCAGATCCTGGTATTTTTCATTACCATCAGGATCCATCACAAGATGGGACATTTTCCAAAAGCAATTCTTGACTAAGTTTGGTGATGATAGATCTACAACAACACTGATGAATGATCTATTGAATCTAAAGACTGAATCGAGAGAACCCATCAAAGATTTTAACTTGCATTTCAATAAGATTTTGAATAGAATTCCAACTGCTTCCAAGCCTAGAGAAGAAGTTAGAAGTGAATGGTACATATCTACTTTACCATCGAACATAGCTATCTTTGTTGACAGGGCTGCCAAGGGAACATTAGAGGAAAACATGAAAGAAGCGATAGCGGTAGAGAAACGTATCTTAGCTTCAGAAAAGAAAAATGGTGTCAATGAAAGAAAATCTAAGAAGGTTACTTTTAGAGATGATCCTAAGAAAAAGCAATCAAAAGACCCATTTGATTTAGAAGGATTACAGAAACTCTTAAAGACCATATCTAAAGAAATGGCTGACATTAAGAAACAAGTAGCAAAGACTTCCTCAAAAAAACCCTACAAGCCTTATAGAAATAATTCTTCAACCGATTCAAAACTACCCAATGCTATAACAAATGAAAAATTAGAAGAAGAAGAAGAGGAAGTTTCTAATGAGGAACCTACTGATGAAGATAAAGTTGTGGAAGTGCAGGGAATGTGGTACTTCATTCTTCCAAATGAAGAGGATCAAGAGGTATTACTAGTTAGTGCAAGAAGTAGAAATCAACTTGATCCTCAAAAACCTAGTCCTAAATATAAGAGCACAAGCTCGACATCTAAAGATAAAGTTGCAGGTAAGAAATCATCACCAAAAGTGACTCAAACAAGCCCAGTCCAATCCAATCCCTCAACTCCATCAAAGGCACTGATTGTTTCTGATGAGATGGAGTATAATATCGTTGAAGATATGAAGAATACTAGGGCTAACATTACTTTTCATTAGTTGAGCAAACTGAAGCATCAACAAAAGATGCTTATGAAAAAGTTACATGCAGTACCTGTTGCACCTCTTCCCGTCGCTGTAATTTCACACGTTTCTCATGAGATGGAAAAACCTCCAACTTATATGGAAAATAAAGTTGATCTGAATGATATTGCTTTAATTGGAGGTAGGTCAAAATCCCATACTCCCCCATTCCTTCTTACTTATGAAATTTTCAATAAAAACTTGCATAATTGTTTGGTAGATTCAGGAGCTTCATCTAATATCTTACCTAAAACTATATGTGCAAAGTCAAATATCTAACCTCAAAAATCTGCAGTACGTATAATTCAGCTCGACCGATCGCAGGTCGAAGTGATTGGTGAACTAAATCATGTTACCATAAGGCTATCATCTAATCCAAAGGTATGTCAAGCTATTCATATTCTAGTTACAGACATTCCCAAATTTTATGGTTTAATTCCTAGTAGGGATTGATTTGAAAAGCTTCGTGTATACTTTGCCACCGATTGGTCACATATGTGGCTTCCTTGTAATGGTAAACCAAATTAGATAAAGGTTGAGCGAGAAAGACACCAAAAATACATAGTGACAAAATTGGAAGGATAAAATGAACCTGTAACATACAACAACAATATAATTGGCAACTATTCTATTGACTCTTTCTTAGGAAATTTTAAGGCTCATACTTCAACTTACTTAGAACATTTTGTTCTATCTCAAGTTGAAATTTTTTCTCAAACAGATAGTTCTAAATGTGTTAATTTTATAGATAGTCTTGTAAATAAATCTTTATTTTGGAAATTATTTTTTGATGGTTCTAAGTCTAATGATGGAGCAGGAACAGGATGTGTATTAGTTAGTCCAGAGGGAAACAAAATTATGCTAACATGTGGACTCAAATTCAATTGCACAAACAATACTGCAAAATATGAAGCTCTAGTCCAAGGACTATACAAGGCTATCGGATTAGATATCAAGTATGTACAATTCTTCAAAGACTCTGAGATTGTTATTAAACAGTCACAAAATACTATACATTATGTATCAGGTCATTTGAAGCACTATCAATCTTTAGTGCAAGATCTAACTGACCATTTTATAGCATTTAATATTTCACCTATTCGTAGACTCCAAAATGCAAGTGCTAGCCTCCTGGCTAATGTAGCTTCCAAGCTCATTCCCTCATAAGCCTACATTCTAGACAGATTCTCAATCAAATTGATCTTTAGGCCCTCCATCCCTGATAATGTTACAAACTGGAGAATTTTTAATGATGATCCTGATATTGCAAGTTTCCCAACATTCGAAGGATCTTACACGAATCAGATAATTGATGAGGACCAACTGACTAGCAGTTACAACAAGAAAGAACTAATAATGCTATACCAAAATCTATAGTCAAGTTGGAAGACCTATATGATTTGAAAGACCATAGAATATCAACCTAGGTCTTGGTCTAGCCCCAGAAGAAAAATTAGCCTGTGTTCGACTTCCGAAACAATAAAAAAACATCTTTGCCTGGAACTATGATGACCTTAAGACTTACGACACTTCGATTATTCGTCATACTATCCCAATGATAGCTGATGAAAAACCTATTCAACAAAAGCTGAGAAACATCCATCCTAATCTCAAAAGTCAGATTATGTCTGAGCTTAATAAATTATTGAAAGCTAAAATTATTTTTCCTATTTGACATTCTAGGTGGGTTTTCAATATGGTCCCAGTTAGAGAGAAAAATGGAGATATTAGTATTTGTATTGACTTTCGAAATCTTAATAAAGCTTGTCAAAAGGATAATTTTCCTCTGCCTCCTATGGAACAAATATTGCAAGCAGTTGCAGGATCAGAATTAATGTCCTTTTTAGATGGTTTCTCCAGCTATAACTAGGTCTTGGTCCATCATGACAATCAGCTAAAAACCACATTCAGAACCAAATGGGGTACTTATGCATATCAAAATATGTCGTTTGGTTTTATTAACGTTGGCGCCACATTTTAAAGAGCCATGTATATCACATTTAATGGATTACTAAACAAATCGGTGGTGATTTACTTGGATGACATAACAGTATATTCTAAAAAATGTGGTAATCACCTTAGAGACTTAAAGCAAATATTCCAACGTTGCCAAAGGTATGGGATTTCACTTAACCAAAAAAATTCCTTTTTTGCATTAAGTGAAGGAAAACTTCTTGGATTTATAGTGTCAAAATCTGGAATCCATATTGATCCCGATAGAATTAAGGAAATTTTCGAAATATCCTTGCCACATAATAAGAAAGCCATGCAAGCTTTCCTTGGCCAGATTAATTTTGTCAAAAGATTTGTCCCAGACTTCTCAAGAATTGTGTCACCATTACAAGCAATGATAAAAAAAAATTCACTTTTCAAATGGGGCCAAGAGGAATATAAATCATTCAATCTGATTAATCAAGCAATTATTAATGCCCCATCTTTAGCAACTGCAAATTTTTCCGATCCTTTTATTTTTTATACATTTGCATCTGATAAGTCATATTCTGCGATACTTACTCAAGCCAATCAAGACAAGGCGGAAGCCCAAATTGCCTTCTTTAGTTCAAATTTTGCAAGGGGCTGAATTAAATTATTATGACGTTGAGAAACAAGCTAATGCTATTTTCAAAGCAATCAAATATTTTAGACCCTTTCTTCTTAAAACCCATACAAATATCATAGTACACTTTCCAGTGGTAAGAAATCTCTTAGTATAGAAAGATCTGGGTGAAAAGAGAGCAAATTGGGTCGCTGCCTTACACGAATATGATGCTGAGATCAAGCCAGCAAGATGTTGGCTAAAGCATCACTTATTTATAAAATATCATCTTCAAATCAAGAGGTACAAATGTATAAGGTAAGCCTAAATGATACTGAATCAAGATATGCTAATACCATATTTTATCTAAAGAATGGATATGCTCCTTCAAATCTAGATTATACAAATAAAATAACTTTAAGATTAATGACTAAGCAGTATCAACTCGTAAATGTTCTTTTTAGGATGAATTATGATTCTTTTCTCCTTCGATGTCTTGAGAAATCTGACGCTGAAAAGGTGTTGTAGGAACTCCATGATGGACCAACAGGTGGACATTATGTGGGAGATGCTACAACACATAAAATTGTGTGTGCGGGATACTATTGACCTAGACTATTTAAAGATGCACATAGCTACGTAAGGAAATGTCAAGTTTGTCAAACTGCTGCCGAAAGACAAAAGAAACCATCATTGCCTTTGCAACCAGTCAACATTGATCATCCTTTTGATCAATGGGGATTGGATATCATAGGTGACATTGTTCCTCACTCTTCTAAATAGCATAGGTATATCCTTACAGCTACAAATTATTTTACTAAATGGGTAGAAGCGGTTCCGCTCAAGACAGCCAATGTTGAGCATATCATTGATTTCATAGATCAATTCATAATCACCAGGTTTGGTTTACCCTCTAGTTTAATGTTTGATAATGCATCATATTTTTCTGGCAATTCTATGATTGAATTTTCACTTAAAAAAGGTTTTAAGCTTAAATACTCTACCAATTATTACCCGCAAGGGAATGGGTTGGCCAAATCAACAAATAAAAACCTAATTATAATCATTAAGCGAACCATTGATCAGAATCATAAAAATTGACACAAATCTTTGATGTATGCTTTATGGGTAGACCGAATAACCCAAAAGGCTTCCATTGGCACTTATCCCTTTAATTTAGTTTAAGGGAAAGAAGTAGTTCTCCCAACTCATCTAGAAATTCCTTCTTTGGCCTCAGTTCAATTTATTGATGAAACACCAATTTCATCTTTACAACTAAGACAATTGTAGATCCTTAAGCTAGAAGAAAAATGAGAATAGGCTAAAATCACACACGCTCATCATCAAGCATTAGTAAAGGCTTCCTTTGATTCAAGCATGGTATCTAAGAAGGATTTTCAAATTGGAGATTTAGTTTTGAAATGGTATAAAGCTCATGAAGAAAAAGGCAAACATTCTAAATTTCAATGAATGTGGCTTAGCCCATTCCAAATTGTTGGAATCATAGGTCCATCCACTTTCATGTTGCAAGATTTAGCAGGGAAAAGAGAATCTTTACCCGTTAATGGGCAGATCCTTAAAAATACTTTCCATAGAAGATGACCTCTTCTATTTTTGTAAATTATTGTTTATAACTTTATTTTGATAATGGAATAGGTTGTAAATGGTTAACTTTGGGAATTCACAAAAAGATTAGTGTTTCTTTTAGATTCTGTTTTTCACTTGTATAAATAGAACTGATTTGGAAAATTGATCATTGTTATTGAAAAATACAGTCAAATGCTATAAGCTTGAAAATGCTACTAGTTTCAACCTTACGAACTTTGATGAAAAACAACCTTTAGCGAGAATTTGTTTTATGTCAGTCAATGAAAAGTATCAATAAGAAAAAAAAACTTCTCTGTAGAAAAGTTGTCTCCAAAAAATCTATAATTGTCATCCAGAGTTATTGTTAAGGAACCAATGACTTCCTGCCCACCTAGGGAAATACGAGTTTCAAGGAATAATCCAATGATACAGTCTAAGCTTAAAGAATAAGAGGTCTCATCACAACCTGACTTATCATGATCATAGATATTATGACTTGCTGACATTGCCAAAACTACATACCACAACAGGGTAATGGCTCAATATTGTTGCAATAAAAAGACAAGGGGTCTCATCACGAGCCAGCTTTTTTAGCAGAGTTATAAATCAAGTGAATGGAACTGTCATAATTTGGCTACCAAACCAAGAGATTGTTATTTAAGAGTTAAAAGAAAACAAAAAAAAAACAACAAGTGTGGATATGGATTTATCTTTGAAAAAGATATATTTCTCCAAGTAGGATACAGGATCATTGCTGGGTAACAGGTAACCTTGTCGAGGCTATGAATGTCTGCTGGTAGCAGAGGCTCTAGCTATGACAAATGAGCATACTTAAAACTGATCTACAGATAATTCTTTGATTTTATCTTTATAAACTAAGTAATGGCTGATGTAAATCCAATGACTAGCTTTGGGAAGTAAATAATCAGAGTTAACACAGGAGAAACAAACTACCATTGATAGCTAAAAGCATGATACACTTTATATTTCTATAATAAAGTTTGATTTTCCAGAAAACATTTCTATTTTGGATGTTTAGAAAATTCAAAAGATAATCAGAGATAACTAGTTCTTCCTAGTGAATCACCAATTGTTGTGGCCAACAACAAGCCCCCTTTCATTTAGTGTTAGTAATAAAGCTAAATAAATGGGGACCCTTCTAAAAAATGAAAAGCTAGCACTTATGTTTCCCTTTGAATAAAACATGCTATCATAAACTTAGGAAAACACCCGCAAAACCCAAAAACCTAAGTTTTATGATGAGTTCCAAATAAGATCATTCTCTTAAATAATAAAACATCACATCGCAAAGGGTAATGGGGAACATCATATAAACAAGGTTTCAGAACTACGAAAATGTGACGCGAGATCGCACACCTTAAAGACTTATTTCACATCACAGCTTTCATACGCCACAAGTATCACCTACGGTAAAATATCCCGATCTAGCAATATGCGATAAGATATCTCGCAAATTGCATCTCACAGACGCTCAAGGTGATAAATAATTTTTGGTAAAACTCATTAGCGATATTGCATTCTGCGATATTGCAAAGAAAATCGTAAAATCACTTTATCACAGATCTGTAGGGCTCATCATCCAATAAAGTTTTTCTCGTAATTTGATAACACGTTATGAGCATTAATGACAATTTAATGGTTAGTTGATGGTCATTTATGAGATAAGGCTTAAAACTGATTGAAAGGTTATTTCACGTAGGGTGGTATATTTGATATGAGTTCAGAATTAAAGAGCTTTCCCATCACTTTATCTCTTTCCTCATTTGTAAAATTGCAGGAGCAGCAAGTAGAGTAATATACGCAGCAGGGTGCAGAACGTAATGGGAAACAAGGGAAAGGCTTCAGTTGCAGAGGACAAAGATATGACGCCCTTGTACATAGACACCACCTGTAACAAAGATACTTGCATAACTACCTGGGAAGGCATGTACAGTCTCCTCGAAAAAGAAAAGCCGAGAGTTATGGAGGTTAAAGCAACAATAGACTTGTGCGGGTTGTCTGAAGCATCAATCACTGAACTTGCATGTTTGTTCTTGCACCGAATAGCAGCATGGCCGAAGATTCTTCCATACACAGACATGGTCAAATGGGTATTGGATAGTGTCGATATAACAGATAGATAATTCAAGACTGGAGACCAAGACCTCATTGGGTCATTCATTACACAAGATTTAAGGCTTATGTATCATCTACCAAAGCCGCAAGCAACCTACAACAAGTAGTTTATGGAGAAGTTTACCAAGTAAAATGAAGATTTGGTGGAGTGTAGTAAGAACTGGTCAACGAAGGAAGAACCATTCAAAAAGGGCAAAGCACGTTGACCATGCCCCATCAAAACTGCGCAGGAGGCAAAAAAATAGCAACTGGGAAACCCAGATCAGAAAAAGGAAGCAGTTTCTGATGCGTGATTAGTGTCGCTAGGAAAAACCCCTCAAGAAGGAAAACCCCCAAGTGCTCAGTCACACTTGAGCCGAAAAACCACGGGGAAAAGTGCTAAAGGCTAAAGGCAGAACAAGAAATAGAAGAAGTAGCTACAACAACAAACAATGTCATTAACTGTGTCAATGAAAACCTACACAAAGCAAACTTCATATCTGTGACTGTACCGAGATTTCTCCCAAAATCACAACAGCTACAGACAAGCTATAGGCAAAAGGTTGAGGAAATGGCAGATTCCATCAAGAAGTTAACCAAGTTGAATTGGGAAACTTACTGGCAGTACTTGGTTAAACCACATAGTCAATGCATAACTCTCAAATGGCTTATGAACTTTGTCGAGAAGATAGAGCTAGCACTTGCCAATTTTGTTTTCGCAGGGAAACTAAAATCAGAGGTTGGCCAACTGACCCTCCTCAAGCCAATGCTGAATGCTTGCGGCCACAAAGAACAAATAAATAGATAGTAATTTCCAGATTCAATTTTCGTTTTAGTTTTGACTTATTTTTTCCTTAGATGAGGATGGTCATTTAAACCTCCTCCTATATTTTTGTAATAAAATATTTTTAGTATTTAGGAAGTATTATTTTAACCCGTCACATGCATTTAGAGGAGGGTCCTGAAATTTTTTAAAAACATTTCCTCGTAACATGCGCTTCTGCACCCTCAGAGGAAGTTTTGATGAATGAATGGAACAAGATTTATTGATATCTATGTTTCATGTTTGCTACTGAGATGCACTTTTGTACTCTTAGAAGATGTTGAATTAGGAAGAGATAGATCTATATTGCTGAATCTTATGAGTAGGACTTGTTATCAATGGTACTTTTATCTCTTAACAATTTCTTCTTATGTGTCTAAGTAATATTTTATGCTCAGTTATTTATATATGAAAGCTTGAATGTTTGAGTTATCATTTGGCACTTTTGTATGGTGATGACTATTCTTTTTATGCTCAATATATGAATGACTTATTATGTGATATGCTTCTCATTATTGTTTCGGCTAACTTTTTATATGAAACAATTCATTTTTATCGAATTCTTTTCTTGTAGCAATTGAATGATCTTTATTACCAATTGCTATTCAAAATTATTTTACATTGCATAAGTGAAAAGTTGAATCCTGGGTTAGTTTTAGACTTAAATATTTTTGTTCATTAGAATACAAATGCATTTTTAAATTAGACTTAGATTAAAAACATTTTAATTACAAATCTTTAAAAAATAGAAATGTCAAAAATCTTATCAACGCACACAAATTGGAAAACTAGTCCCATTATCCCCAGTTGGACCCACCATCCCAAATGGAAAAGGAGTTGCTTTCAAGGTCCAGACCTAGTGGGTATCCCCCTTGTTGTAGACCTGATTTTCGGGGCTTCAACATAATACTAGATCAAGAATAAGGCATATTCTACTTACCACATGCAAGCTAATGGACATGTATAGTCCACTAATATAGTACTAGAAGTCATTTTTATAAAGAGAATTAAAACTCTTCATAAAGATTAGGTTGGTTGGTTGCCGAAGGCATTATGGGATTATAGGAATATGTGGTGAAACACCTCTAGATTTACAACTTGTTGAGCTAGTTTATGGGAAGAAATTTCTTCTTCCTATCGAATTTCTAGTTGAAACCTTTAGAACTACATTTCAACTTGGAATTAAGCTTTCAGACACAAAGTGAAAGGGGATTGTAATTCCACCTCCTAGAGTCATCCACTTTCACTGACTTATTGATGTAAGCATGAGTGGAGGGCTACTATGACATGACAAAACCTCCTAAATCACCTTAAGAAAATAGAGTCAACAAAACAAGACCTTACTGACTTCCCTTATGTGCTACTGCAACCCCAAGAGCTAAACTACCTTTCTAGGTGCCCAAACACTATGTTAGCTTTCCCTTTTTACTAATCTAGACTCCTAGATGATGACATAACACTCCTTGAATTTGATTGTAACCCTCTAGTTGCATGCATGAACCTACAAGGGACTGACTACCATCTTTTCCACCTCGTTTTGTGCTAGCGATCGTGATATCTAAGCCATAGTTTTAGGGCTAGGAGCCAAACATCTACTGAGAACTTAATGAAACTTTCTAGAATGATGAATGAAACACAAACAAAACCTTCAAACAAAAAATTAGACAAGGACTTGACCTAACTGGGTCTAACCATGACAGTCATTCTGTTAAACATATTGTGAATATGAAACCTACAGGTCATGAATGAATATATGAACATAGAGATATGAAACTTATCTGAGGTTTACCAAGAAGGACTAATACCCTCTCACCATAGTTGGAATAACATCTAATTATTCATTCATTCTATAACCATTCATTTACAAGTGAAACCATGTTAAGAGCCATAAGTAAAGTTTGTCATAACACCATGCTTATAACTAGCATAGAGCCAAATAAATAACAAGGATAGAATAATTATTAAAGCCAGATAATAACTTGTATAATTACTCATGAATTACAAGAGAAAATTATCTCTTATTGACCATATTCCAAAACTAACCATGTCAAGGACTTCCATGTACCACCCAACCATAGATTGGGCTGAACCAAATCATTTTTTCAACCAATCACCCCTATGCCATATTCCAAGCATGAATGTGGGATCTCATGGCATAAAAAAATATGTAAACAACTAAGGGAGTCTAGAGATTAAACTACCTCCACCATCAAATTACTATGATATCACCTAAACCAGTTCTGGGATCATAAATTCAAACCAAGCTTGGATGCCTCAGAATTCCTTCATCCTCCCTTGCGGAATTTTCCTGTCTCCACGCACCTGTTGAGGGATTCCCATAGAAAACCATATCCACCCCAAACCCTTGGTATTTTCCTAAGACAACCTCATCCAGATCCAAAACCTTCCAACAATCTGAAGCTCAACCAAGAATGAATCCCACCACACCATGGCTATTCAAAAATATCAAGGCAAGGATTAAATGACCATTAATTATTTTTTGTTCCTTTGTCAAATTTTGTAATAAAATATTTCAGAAATTATGGATCTGAAAACTGATCCATTTTTTGTGTACATTAGATGGAAAAGATAGACCAACAATTGGGTTTTGGCTAGAAAAACAATTGTATACTAAATTTTAATGAGGAAAATATGATTTTACAATAGAGATTCTTTTATTGGGTGATTTTAATGTATTTTACCTTGCTTTCTTTTTCCTTTATGTGTTGACATTATGTATTATATTCTATGGAGGAATAAGAGTACTTAAAAAAAATTCATAATTTCTATGCTTTGTTTATATTTTTCAGTTGTGCACAATTTTCTGACTCATGCTTTGTAGAATTCATCCATGCGGTGATCTGATAAGTATACTATTTCTTTAATATTATGTCTTCCATCTAAGAAATTTGAAGTTTCAAAGTATCTCATCTACCTTGCCACTATTGAATATTTCATTGTAATTTCTCATTAAGCTAAACATTTTGACTCCATGCCCAATGGGATCCTATGAAACCTTACCATATTTTCGAACCATGTTTACCAAATCTGACCACTAACGTTTGAAGCCAACAATCCTATTGTTGAGAATCAAGAGGGAGCCTCCTCTAGTTGAAAAGGAGGTCATATTTTCAACCTAAACTCATTTTGTGGTTTTCTTAATAGTTTCCTTTTACATCTAATGGAATTTTTAGGTCATAACAGTCTCCAAGAGTATTAGCAAGTAACAATCAATTTTTTTATCAAGACATTTTTTTTGCAAAAAAGAATAATGGATAAAGGATTGAAAATAAAATTTGGATATTTTAATTTTTCTAAATATTTATTTTATTTCCTAAAAATAAAATTCTTCATCTTGAAAGGGGAAGGTTCCCCTTTTTGGTTGTTCTAGTTACAAAACTATCATGACTAGAGATGGATGTCATGAGCAAATGTTTATGTAAAAAGTCGATTACTGGAAATAGAAGAAATCTAAATGAAAAGACAAAGTTCTAGTCAGAGATAAAGATTGGATGAACACATAATGATCATAATGATGATGAAAGGAAAAAATGAAGAGCACTGAGGATGATGTTATCTTTACATGGGAGAGAATATAATATCCCTACAACCAACATATTATGTTGGAATTTATGATTTCATGGTAATATGAAAATATGATTGATTTAGCATGTTCCAAACAATTTCCATCAAGAAGAAATTATGGTTTGAATGATTGCAACTACCATATTGGCTTATTTTCTGATGTGTTTCCCATCTCTTGTAACACCATTCACCCACACTTACCCAAGATCACTAGTACGCCGAGGTAAATATGTGAGAAAGATTTACTATGATATGACTCAACCTCCTCGGTATAGTTAAGGAATTACAATCATCGAACAAAAATTTTACTCACCTCCCTCAAGAACTACAGGACCCTTCGAAGCTAAAAAACCACTTCAGGTCCCAAGAACCTAAGCTAGACATCTTTTTCATAGACCTAGACTCCCATTCACTTGTATAATAAGGAAAACTAGTGACTATAAGCCTCTAGTCGCATGTACAATCCTGCCTCCCAGCAATTAAAATCTAATTTACCTAGTTCTTTGCATGTGACCCCGAGATCTTAGCCACTTTTCAAGGCCAAGATACATACCTCTTCATAGAACTTGATGTAGAAATTATGACTATAGATTAACCCGATAATCCAATATAACTAAAGCAAAATACTTCAATCTACTTCTATAATCAAACTTGCGGAAGCTTAATAGATTTGAGCAAGGTCAAGTAGAAGACATATAACCAGAAGAAGAATCAATGCACATGAACCACAAAAGAATACTCTCGAGAAAGCCTCAGCTAAAAACCCTGCTATCTATATTATCATACAAGGTGGAAATATTTCAGAACTACACAAAGCTTTAGCTCTCACAGCAAGCCATCTCTTAGTACAATCCTCCTGGATACTCATAGACAAACTAGGCTTCTCACAAACCTTCTCCTCTACCCTCCATTCCTCCTATTTCCATGCGTTGTTTCTCCTGGGTGCTCCTACTGTTACCAAGTGTAGCATTGATTACTCACACTGATCTCACACCCTGTAAAATTGCACAATCCTCAAGGAACCTTATTCCTTCTGCATGGATGAGTTTCCTTTATAGGAAAACTCATGCAACTGCTAGTACAATGTCCCTATCTTTAATATCAATTGGGTATTTCTCTGAATATACATACATGAGTTATTTATGAGAGAATCCTCAATTTTCTGGAGTAGACAAGTTCGACGCATGCATGCATTAACTAACTGAACTCACAATTAATTCCTCAAACTATTTGGAACTAATTTAACTGAACATAACTCAGTTAAATGAGCTAACTAATTACACCTCAAATATAACTCATCCTTATTTCCTTAATTACGGGATAATCTCCTTAATTGAAGGGATAAATGTTGCATGACTTCACAAAGACTTCTAGCTTTAATTTCTCCAACTAATTAACTCAAGATGAATTAATTAATTTTTTTCAAGCAACTAGTGAGACTAAATTCAAATTTTAATTCTCAATTTTAATTCAAGGACAAATTAAAATTGGAATATTCTGAATGGTATTTTTAGCATTTCTTGTTTCTATTCTCAACACTTGATAGAACTTTCTAGAATTATGAATGACATAAGGATAAAGCCGCTAATGTGAAATGCATGAAAGAACATGACCTGACAATGCCTAACCATGACATACATTTTGTCAAAAACATAGTGAACATGTAGTCCATAGGTCATAATTACATATCTCAACATAGGGGTCTCATACATAACTGAGAATCATGAAGAAGGTTTATTCTCCTCTCGCAATAACTAAAATAACATACATTAGGTCATGCGTTCATTAACAACTCAATTACCAAGAAAAACATTATGAGAACCATAACTAAAGCCTGTCATAAAATGATGCTTATAACTACCTTATAACCAGAATAATAAAAATGATAGAACAACCATCAAAGCCACATAATAACAAGTATAAATACTTATGAAATATAAGACTAAAAGAGCTCTTATTAACATATACAAATCCCACCAGGTGAGGGATTTCCTCATACCACCCGACCATAGATTGGGTTAAACCAAATATTTCATCCATCCAATCACTGCCATGCCACATTCCAAGCATGAATGTGGGACTAAAAAAATGATCAGGTCTTCCTCAAGGTTACTGTAATCCCAACATAACCAGTCAAGGGATTCCTAAGCCCAATCCTCACATATAAAAGTAGGGTTTACCACAATCCTGCCATGACTGGTTGAGGGATTCCTAGCCCCAAAAAACAAACATACACTACTAGGATTTACCTCAATCTGGCCAAAACTGGTCAAGGGATCACTAGGCCCAAAAAATGCTTGAATGTCTATGGATTTCTTCACGAATACCTTGAGGAATTTTCCCATCTCCACCCTCAAGATTTACCATAATCCTGGCATTACTATTCAAAGGATTCATAGGCCATTGGAAATTTTCCTAAAAGCACTTGACCCAGTTCCAAAACCATCCAGCAATCCAAACCTCAACCAAATCAAAGAACCCCATCACACCACGACTATCTGGAAATGGAAAAGCAAGTCTAAAACAGTTGTCACACCTGGAAAACCCCATGCTAATCACAACACTAGGAACCCAGTACACTTACGCATGTAGCATGTCTTCCAAAACTAATAAGGAAACCATACATGAAAATCAATACCTGCAAAGTAATCACGCTATAGCCATCTGATCCAACTCTTCCTTGCTTGACCCTTGCTTCTATTTGCTTTCCTGTCCTTCATTTTCCTTCCTTTCTCCAATGCTAGATTGCTCTAAGAATTCTCAAGTGTGCTAAAGTATGAGAGAGAGAGAGAGAGAAGAGGGAGAGCTCCAAAACTGAATTGAAAAAAGGTTTGTGAATTGACCCTCAAAAGCCTTTTTATCATTGAGGCCTTTGTTTTCTTCAATTTACTCTAATTTTCATTTTCCTCCTCACATGCAACCTGTGACCTTTCACCTTCCTTTTCTCTATTTTTCCATTATTTTCATAAAAAAATTTGAATTAATGCCTCTTTTCCATTTCAAATACTTTGTCATTTCCTTTGCAATTTCCTTAATCATAATGAATGACATGAACACCCACTAGGATGTTTTTCCCAGCATTCAACTTGGAAGAAGAATCCCATGACCTTGGTCTTCTTTTTCCTTTGTTAACTTTATTACAAATATTTTTAACTCAGGATTTTAGAGAACCCTCTCGCTTGGGGAACACCATCCTCGATGTTAAATGACACTTATAACCTAGAGAACACATGTTTCCTATGGATATTTATAATATAGGTCAATACAACATTCACATCATATCCATCTAGAAAAATAACCAACATATCATGAACACCATACCTCTTATTTAAGCTTTATAAGAGAACTCGATATAGTATTTGCAACATACATATGCATATATAGACATAACCAAAACACAACATCAAAACATATATCAAAGCACATTTGGTCAACCATCGAATAAAGAAGGATACATAGTCTACATCTGATCAACCATCTCCCACGTAACTTCGTTGATCCCAAAGCTTCCAACGTACTTTAACTTGCTTGATTGATCAATTCTGAAGCATGAGCATCTTTCGATACAAAAGGCACTAAGGTTCCGATTGGAATTCTCCTTCTTGTTCCACTTGCAATAAAGACCATTTAAACTCATGATCAACATATTTCACATACTTCTTAAGTAATGCCACATGGAAAACATCATGGACTTTCACTATTGAAGGTAGTGCAAGTTGGTAGGCTACTGGTCCAATCCTCTCAAGAATCTTGAAAGGCCTTTAATACTGAGGTACCAACTTGGCACATAATCCAATCCTCAAGGAGCTATTCTTATTCTTTATTTGAAATTACACCTATTCCCCAACCTAAGACTCCTTAAGCACTCTGTGTTGATTGTCATAACTCTTCTTCTTTTCATGTGTTGCCTTTAGATTTGTCTTGATAACCTGCATTTCTTTTTCCATATCTACCAACATGTCTAGTCCTATTTGTTCCATGTTCATTGGATCACTCCATCTAATAGGAGTATTAAAACTCCACCCATAAAGTGCCTCAAGCATACTCATCTTCAAAGAAACCTAATACCCAATCTTATACTCAAACTCCACCAGTGGAAGATACACTTCCAACTTCTACTTTCGATGCATAATATACATTCCCAACATGTCCTCCAAAATCATGTTCACCCTCTTAGTTTGTCCATCTGTTTGTGGATGATAAGTTGTACTGAAGGCCAACTCTGTACCCAGACCTATAAATAACTCCTTCCAAAACTTGGAAGTGAAGTTAGAATCTCTTTCTCACATAATATTCTCCAGAATACCATGCAACCTCACTATATCTCTGACGAAGACATATGCTACCTCACTATATGAATTAGTAGACTTAATTGCTATGAAGTGATCTACCTTTGTCAACTAGTCAACCATAAGGTCCACAACCATGATATAATCATGCTTTCTATATGTACTCTACAAACCTATAATGAATTCCATGGAAATTAGCTCCCATTTCCACTCTAGAATCCGAATTGGTTGTAATAACCCACCTGGATCCTTACACTCCACTTTTACCTGTTGATAGTCCAAGCACCTTGCAACAAACTATGCCACCTCTTTCTTCATATTCGACCAATGGTAGAAATTATTAATATATATTAAGGTATTATTATATCCCAAGTGACCTGAATATGGCTTGACATGAAATTCCCTCATGGTATGCTTCTTGATCTCTCCATTGTCTAGCACATAGATCATGTCCCTAAATCTAACCAAACCATCTATTATGAGATGATAATCCACATCTTGTTGACCTATACCCTGATGTTGTAACCTGTGCCTAAGCTTCCTATATCTGTCATACTTCAATGAGTCATATAAGAGATGATCTTGTAGATCTGTCCCATAGCAACTCATAACTTCTATATGATTTACTTGTACTCTTCTTCTAAGAGCATCTAAAACCATGTTCTATTTTCCTTTAATGTACTTGATCTAAAATTCAAAATCACTAATTGTAGCCAACCTTCTAGCTTGCCTGGAAGTTAGATTCAGTTGGTCAAAAAAGGATCTCAGCCCACTATGACAAGTCATCAAGATGAACCTCTTGCCAAGAAGATAATGTCTCCACATCTTCAAATGCATGAATTATTGTTGCCAACTCAATATCATGTGTCACATAGTGTTGCTCATGCTCATTTAGTTTCCTTGATCCATAGCATAACACCTGTCCCTCATGCATCAGGACTCCACCAAGCCCTCTCTTGCAATAATTTGTACACAAAACAAACTCTTTATCTGGATTTGCAATCTTAATGATTGGAGCATTTGTCAACAACCTCTTCAACTGGTCAAAACTTATTGTAAACTCCTCTATCCATTCAAATTTCTTTCCTTTTCTTCGCAACAATGTAATAGGATAGGAAATCTATGAAAATTGCGTGATGAACCTCCTGTAGTAACTTGTTAACCCCATGAATGATATGATCTCATCCACATTCCTAGGAGTTTCATGTTAGCTCTTATCTTTTCTGGATCCAATTCTATAAATTCCTTGGAAATAACATTGCCCAACTAATGTACCTTTGTCTAAAAGAAACTACACTTATTCATATTGGCATATGAATGATGCTCTCTTAGCAACCTCAATAATGCTGCTAAGTGTTTAGAATGCTCTTCCTCATTCTTAGAATATATATCAATATCTCATGAATGAATAAAATAACAAACTTGTCAAGATAAGGACACAATACACTATTCTTCAAGCACATAAAATAAAATGGAGCATTAGTCCAACCAAAAGGAACAACAACAAACCCAAAATTCCCATACTTGGTCCTAAAATTAGTCTTGTAGATGTCCTCTTCCTTGATGTGTACCTGATGATAACCTAATCTCTAATCAATCTTTAAGAACATTGTTTCTCCCTTCAACTGATCAAACAACTCATCGATCCTGAACAACGAACCTATTATTGATCATCACCTTGTTCAGATGTTTTTAATCAATACACAACCTTAGAGTGCCTGTGATGTTTCCTTGGATGTTGCCTTTGATGTTGGTACTTCCCCTAGTACCAACTCAATAGAAATGTGCACTTCCCCATGACATGGAAACTCTAAAATCTCTATTGGAAACACATCTTGAAACTACTGGAAAACTAGATACCTCTTCAAACCTCAACATGCTCAACATATTTACCTTTATCACTCGAAATATGCACTACAAATAATACACATGTTTTACTGTGACTACACTTTGCATGTATAGCCATAATCCTTCTAATTGATGTTGCCTTCTTCTTACCCTGCAATTTATCTATTCTTCATTATCATCTAAGCACTCAATAACCTTTTCATAACAATCCACCTTAGTCTTGTGAAAATACAACCAATTCATACATAGCAACATACTTCATGATCCCAACAGAAGAACATTCATATGTGCTAACGTAGACATACCATTCAACTCAAATGTATAATCTCTTACCCAATGATGAACTCTCTTATTAGTACCTATAGTCAACTTGACTAACCAAGAACCCACATGCACTACTTTTATCAAACCACAGTTATTCACCAGGTCAAGATTAACATAACCATAATTAGATTTAGGGTCAATAAAAATAGAAGCAACATGATCACAAACCTTCCCGTCCATCTCGGTAATAGGTTCTTAGTGATTCGCTTTCATGTTATTAAATGCTTCATAGATCCAAGGAACACTATGTCTAGCATACCCATACGTTTGTGCCTCCTGGACACTATATATTTGAGGCGTACCACCCCAATATGACAGAAATCCTTCTTAATATGCTCCTTGTCACATATCCAACACTGGAACTATCCCTTACCACCACCTCTATTCTACTACTCTCCAGGTTGCAACCCATGTTCCTTCTCAACTACATTAAAATTATTGTAAGGAACAACATCCTCTTTCTCGCCTACATCCTAAGGTCATGTTCACTTCAGTAGCCATTTACCTTTAGTCTTGTCTTTCCCTTTCCAACCGGGCTAAGATTTTGTCTTACTCTTCGATTGCTCATAATAGTGTTTCAACATCCCAATGAATTCTTCCAGTGATTGAGGCTCATCAAACTCAATCTGATCATTAAATGCTAATGGTAATCCACTAAAAAAAATATTAACTTTTTCTTTCTCATCCTTAAGATACAATACACACCTCAATAAATCTAAGAACTTAGTCATGTGCATCATCTGTCATCGCTCCCATCTTCATATGATATAATGCATAACTCCTTGGCTTTATTATCATATTACCTGTCTAATAAGTGCTTCTTCCTGAAAAGTCTCTTGAATTCATGCCAACTCAACTACTTTTTCCTAATGTCTCTAACCTATTCACATCTTCCCACCAGATGTCTACTTTTCTTTTGAGACTGAAAATAATTACCCTGGCCTTCATGTTCTCTATGTAATCATGCAACTCAAATAACCTCTTCAACCCAAGAAACCATGCCTCTACATCTTCCAGTTTCTTGAACTCTCCATCAAATGTAGGTGGCTTTCCTTTCTTGAACTCATCCAAAAAATATCCCTTGTCACTCATCCTATAAGGATGATAGAGGTGATAACCATGAAGCCTGTTCGAACAATAACATAGTAAATTCCATGTCCATTACCTCTCCTACCAAGTGTATCCAAGAATTTTTTATCTCTGACCATGTCATCTCTATCTGAACTATGCCCACCATGAGACCTATTATCATATGCCCCATTAGTCTTGTCCTCCTATCCATAATTGATTTGTGGTTGTCCATGTCTCTGCAAGTATGACAAACTTTGAAGGATGATTGCATTGACCTATACTTTTTTCTCCTATGCTCTAGCAAGCCTCTCTTATGACTAGATGATTATATCATTATCTTCTTTACAACTTCTTATATCTTCCTTCAAACTTCTCAATGTGTCTGATATGTGAGGGAATTACTCATGATCATACTTCTCATATATTCTGTAGGAAGAATCATGTGAACTATATTCCACCATTTTCATTTTAATATTTTATCCTCTACTTCCTATAAACATACCATGTCAGATAAACCAAATACAAACATAATGAACATACCTTTGTGAAGTTTAGAGGAGGCTATCTCATTTGAAATATCAATCAAGATTAGCAATATAGATGCATATATACATAATCATATCAATATACTGACATCATGCATGAATTACCAACTACATACCATGACCTCATGCACGACAACCATAACTATAACAATGCATGCATAAAAAACATAACAAACACATATACAACATACATGCATGCATGACAAATACATTATGCCCATCTAGTCCAATTTTTGAACTTGGGAGCTCTCATACCACTCTATGATATCATATATTACCCAAAGAGAGAAAAACCTTCTCTGGCACCACCTTGTGGTATCAGATATTACCCAAAGAGATAGAAACCTTCTCTAATACCACTCTCTAACACCCGCCTCCCACAGTTACCCAAGTTCACTGGTCCACTGGGGTAAATATTTGATGAAGAATTACTATGATATGAATCAACCTTGTAGGTATAGTTAAGGAAGTGGAATTGTCCAACCAAAACTTTATTGGCCTCCCTTAGGATCTACAAGACCCCCAAAAGCTAAACAACCACTTCAAGTGCCGAGACCCGAAGCTAGACTTCTTTTTCACTAAGTTGGACTCCCAGTCACTTACATAACAAGGAAATATATTGAATCTAAGCCTCCATTCTCATGGATAATCATGCCTCCCAATGATTATAATCTCATTTAACCAATTATGTCCATGCAACCCCAAGATCTTAGCCACTTTTTAGTCTTAGGATCCAAAACTCTACACAAAACTTGATAGAACTTTCCCGAATGATGAATAACATAAAAAAAAATCAATTAATGCAAACCTTCTGCAAAAACTTGACCTAACAAGGCCTAACTGTGATAGGAATTCTGTCAAACATATAATGAAAATGTAGTGTACATGTCATAATTACATATTTGAACATAGCGGCCTCATACTTACGTGAGAATCATCAAGAAGGTCCAATTCCCTCTCACAATAGCTACAATAACATATGTTAAGTCAGACATCCATTAACCATTCATTTACCAAGTGAAACAAGATGATATCCATAAAAGCCTATCATAAAATGATGCCTATAACCAACTTATAACCAAAATAATAATAATGATAGAACAACCATCAAAGTCGCCACATAATAACAAGTGAAAATACTCATGAAATATAAGGGTAATTGAACTCTTATTAACATATGAAAATTCCACCAAGTCAGGGACTTCCACGTATGACCCAAGCATAGATTAGGTTGAACCAAATATTTCTTACATCCAATCACCCTTGTGCCATATTCCAATTTTGAATATAAGACTCACAACAAAATGACTATTGCAATCTCACCAAAATTAGTCAATTGATTCCTAGGCACAATCCTCACCTATAAAACCGAGATTTACTGCAATCCTGTCATTAGCAAAAAAGGGATTCCTAGGCCGAAACAGCAAACATACGCTACCAGGCTTTACCACAATCCTACCAAAACTAGTTAAGGGATCATTAGGCCTTAAACAAGGTTGGATGCCTCTGGATTACTTCACCAATATCTTGAGTTATTCACTTGTCTCCAACCTTAGGATTTATCGCAATCTTGCCATTACTACTCAAGGGATTCCTAAGCCCTTAGGGATTCTCCCAAAACCACGTGACCCAGTTCCAAAACCATCCAGCAGTCCAAGTTTCAACCAAATGCAACAACCCCATCACACCATGGCTATTCGGAAACGACAAGGAAAGACTAAAACTATTGTCACACCTCAAAAAACTCATTCTAATGACATCAATGTTGGGTTGTGTTATATTCTTTCCACATAGTTAACAGGGGGTTTGAGGGGTACCCGTAACCCCACTTTATGGGGTCCAGGGCAGCGCCCCGGAAAATTTTGGTTTTGGACCCTATGTTAGGTTGGGCGGACCACCTATGGTTTTGTGCATGATTTTCGCACATGTTTTTTGGACGCGATGGTTTTCGGTCCATGGTTTTGGACGCGATGGTTTTTCGGTCCATGGTATTGGATGCTTCGGCATGTATAATATGTATTGTAACATTGAAAGGAACATAATGAAAAATCAAGTTGGTAGTCCCGGTTTTGGGATCCAGTGGGAAATCTCTGTGTATATGTGTTTTATGTGTTATGCTCTCGCATTTTTTATTTTTCATGTGATTTAGA